>AWOL01S0032975.1:57793-79845 GCA_000715115.1 Nicotiana otophora
GATGCATGACTGCCCAACTAATCAATGGTAACTGCCCGACCGGCCGTAGCTCGGTGGTAAATATGTAACTACCCAACCGGTCGTAACTCGGTAGTAAATATGTAACTGCCCAACCGGCTGTAGCTCGGTGGTAAATGTGTAACTGCCCAACCGGACATAGCTCGATGGTAAATGAATATGCATGTCTGCCCAACCGGCGGTAAATAATGATAAATAACTGCCCAACCGGTAGTAAGTGCCCGACCGGCCGTAGCACGGTGGTAAACACATGAAGATGCATGTACATGTATCACTATATTATAAACATTAACTTCTCTATCATATACCATACACAACTTCATTCAACATTTTAATCATATACTTCAATAGGGAACTAGGAACATACTTAGACATACTTGAATATCGCTTTACGGGAATGAATATCGCAGACATCCTTAACTGATAAGAGTAGAACCACTTATAGAATATCATTACGTTTACGTATCGTTACTTGGATCATGCCAAAATAAAGAAGGATTAGCCTTAACATACCTGGAGTAGAAACAATTCGTATAATATTCTCGATCGAATTCTTGTTGAAGCAGAAATATCACGTTACTAAGTTGCCTACCATTTTCAGGAATGTGCGATGTATAGAAGGCTGAACCAACATCTTTTCTCTTTTCATGCGTTCAAAATTCAAGGAGCATTTTGATTTTGACGTGAAATATGTTAAATGCCTGGAGATTCCAAAGAAGCTCAACTGATTTGATGACGAACCATTTACTGAGAAGACATGTGAGTCTCATCTGACAATGGAGAAAGGTATCTACAACTGTTTCTGTACGCATATAAGCGTATGGACTCTTAGAAACATTCCAGGGAATCATCTTCATATTTTTCACACTTTTCCCCTTAAGAATAAGAATTTCTACCCGTTAGCTTAAACATATCTCCTTAATAAATTAGGGGGTGATTGTATCATAGTGAGTGGGCCATTACTTAAGGTGATTAATTAGCCAAATATTTCTCTAAATACCACCTTACCAAAAGCATTAAAAGTCATCAATTTGAAATTGGAGGGGCTGCCACGTTAAGGGAGGGTTAAGCTTATCCAACAATGGTAATTAATTAGCTAATCTTTCATAAAATAAAAATAATAATTAATCCATTATCCACATAATTAAGAATTATCTCAAATTACTTAAAATACTACTTACTTTTAACACACTTTATGTACCTTACCATCATGGTTATGTGGTACCATATAAATCAATACATACATTATTATTTTATTAAAACATCCGTGTAAATATATTCTCAGCTTCTAATTTTCCTAATCTCATACAAAGAGAAAAAATTTTGTACGCTTAATTCTTAAAATGGTAAAAAGATAACCTTCTTTTCTTATGAGAAAATAATATCTATCTTTACAATAAAGAAAATCTCATAAACTTTCTCATATTCTGTGTATAATTTAAAGCATATTCGAAAGTAGTAATATTAATAACTATATAAAATCATATTTTTCAAACCTTCTTTTACAAAAATATTCCACTCAAAATACCATATCAAATGTATATAATGGTAATTTACGGGATCTTATAATAACATAGTCACAAATCCTTTATAACCTCATGAATGATCTTAATCCCTTCAAGCTCATATCGATTACTACGACTCATCCTAATATTAAAGTACGGGATGTAACATTCACTTCGTGCGTACGTGGACCCCACAAATAATAACACATATCAAATTTAGTTCACCTATGGGGTAATTTCCCTCTTACAAGGTTAGAAAGGAGACTTACCTCATCTCAAGGCCTACTTCCCAATTCAAGAACGCTCTTAAACCTCCAAATTGACGCCAAACGACTCGATGCTAGTTAAACATTACATAAACTAATCAATCTATGCTCAAAAGTTCATAATTCCACCCATTAAGTGATTACCCAACTTAAATTGCAAGATTCCTAAAATTCACCCTCGGACCCACATGCTCGGATTCCAGAAATATTTTTAAATAAACTTGTTACCCATAACCTTAGGAACATAAATATATGATTTTTACTAAATTACATAATGAATTTCGTGGTTAAAACTCAATTTTATCAAAAACTTAGGTTTTCATCTAAACCCGTAATTTTTACTAATTTACATGTTATAACCTACCCATAAATCATGTATTTAACTCACATTTGATAGAATTACTTACCTCAACTAGTTGATGAAAATCCCCTCTCTAACCAGCTCCAAAATCGCCCCCAAGAAGAGTAAGAAGTGAGCAAAAGTGCTCAAACCCCGATTTAAAACATCACTACCCTTTAGCGACTTCCGCACCTGCGGTTAAATTGGCGCACCTGCAATTTCGCATATGCGGACAAACTCATGCAGGTGCGGACCAAAGCTAGACTGCCTCATCTCGCTTCTGTGCCCAGGTGATTGCACCTGCGGTCAAGCATCAGCGACAAACGACGCGCATCTGCGACACTCCCGCTCCTGCGATGCCTGCCTTCGCACCTGCGCTTTCGCAAGTGCGGCCCTTCTTCTGCTTCTGCGATGGCTGGGCAGCCTATGCTGGGACGCATCTGCAATCATGGGGCTTGCACCTGCGACTGACCAAGTACATGTGCGATTATGACAGCAGCTGGAGCTTCAGCTTTGGCTTCCATATTTCAACTTGGTCCGAGCCTCGTCCGATTGACACTCGGGGCACCCGGGGCCCGGTTCGAACATACCAACAAGTTTGAAATTAGAAAACGGACTCGCTCGAACTCTCGGAATGCCCGAAACAACATTAAAACTAAGAATCGCACCCTCACACCAATTGAATCAAACTTAAGAACTTTAAGTTCTTCAATTTACTTCCAATGCGCCGAAACGTTATTACACTACTCGGAATGATACCAAACTTTGCCTGCAAGTCTTAAATGACATTACAGAACTATTTCCGATCTCAAAATTCCATTTGGACCTCGATATCACCAAAACCAGCTCCAAGCTAAATTTACAGAACTTCTTAAAACTTTCAAGAACTAACTTTCACTATTAAGCGCCGAAACGCTCCCGGGTCATCCAAAACCAGATCCGAACATACGCCCAAGTCTGGAATCATCATACGAACCTATTGGAACTGTCAAATCCTGATTTCGAGGCCATTTGCTCAAAATATTGACCGAAGTCAAACTTGACCTTTTAAGCCAACCTTAAAGAACCAAGTGTTCCAATTTCAACTCAAACTCTTCCAAATCCCGAACCAACCATCCCCGCAAGTCATAAATCAGTAAAACCAAGTACTAAAAGTCTTATTTAGGGGAACGGGGTTCTAGAAAGTAAAATGACCAGTTGGGTCGTTACATTCTCTACCTGTTAAACAAACGTTCGTCCTCGAACGAGTTTAGATTCATACCTGAAGTGCTGAATAAGTGTGGATATCTGCTCTGCATGTCCTCCTCGGACTCCCAGGTCGCCTCCTCGACTGGTTGGCCTCTGCACTGAACCTTTACCGCCGAAATCCTCTTGGACCTAAACTGGCGATCCGACCTAGCAATAATAGCAACTAGATCCTCCTCATAATCCAAGCTCTCATCTAGCTGAATAGTGCTGATGTCTAACACATGTGATAGGCCGACATGATACCTCCGGAGCATAGACATGTGAAAAAATGGATGAACCCCTGATAGGCTAGGAGGTAAAGCAAGCTCATAAGCAACTTCCCCGACTCTCCACAACACCTCAAATGGAACCCAGAGCTATCGCGTCCTTCGACCCTCTCGTAGGCCAAGAGCTGGCCCTTAGAATATCGCCGATCTGCATCAAAATCATCCTTCGACTTATCGTTGTTCTTTTCTCGATCCCGACCCTTAGTTGATGTCCGGAACCCGAGTTGATCATCTTCTAGTCTTATCTTTGATACGTAAAGGTTATGGACATCCACCCACATTGTTCCCTGGAACTCGAGCAGGCTTTCTTTCAGTTTTTGGAAGGCGTTAGAGCTCCTCTGGTTGAATCCTTTAGTAAATGCCTCAACTGCATATTCATCTAGCATGGTCGGTAGCAACATCCTTTCTTTCTAAAAC
The DNA here is from genome assembly GCA_000715115.1 of Nicotiana otophora. NCBI lineage: Eukaryota > Viridiplantae > Streptophyta > Magnoliopsida > Solanales > Solanaceae > Nicotiana > Nicotiana otophora. The sequence goes on from AWOL01S0032975.1 coordinate 61,854, forward strand.
TTGGTCACAGACTCACGCAACAATTCAGACTCTCCTTGCGCAATTCTGAATATGTCCGCCTTCTGGGCCTGGACCTTCTTGGTCCCGGCATGGGCCTTGATGAAAGAGTCTATGAGCATCTCGAAGGAATATATTGAGTGTTCGAATAAGAGTGAGTACCATGTTAGGGCCCCTTTCGTGAGGGTGTTTTCGAACTTCTTCAGTAGGACCAACTCAATCTCATGTTGGGCCAATTCGTTTCCTTTCACCGCCATTGTATATGTGGTGATGTACTGCTGAGGGTCCGAAGTTGTCACGACCCAAAATCCCACCACAGGAGTCGTGATGGCACCTAGTCTCTAAGACTAGGTAAGCCGATTTTCATTTCATTTTTGAAGCCATTTTTTTTAATTAAATAAATAATCAAAACTAATAGCGGAAATAATTACAATATACAACCTCCCAAGACTGGTAGTACTGAGTCACGAACTCTAACTGAATACATAGAATGATCACGAGGATCGAATATACAATACTGTTTGATTACAAATTAACAGTACAATGGAATGAAAGGACTCCAAGGGACTGCGACGACCAAGCAGCTCTACCTTGAATCCTTATGATCTCGCTTTAACTCTGCTCAAGTCCGTTATCTTCAAACCTGGCTCTGCACAAAATGTGCAGAAGTGTAGAGTGAGCACACCACAACGGTGCCCAGTAAGTATCAAGACTAACCTCAATAGAGTAGAGACGAGGTACAGTCAAGACACACACTAGTCTAATATCTTATGCAATATAGCAGTATACAATAGTACTGAAAAATAACTAGCAATGATAACAACAACTCAACGAGTGATATCGCAACAAGGCAACATAAAACAACCAATGATATGCACAGTAAGACAAGAAGATTATCATTTAATATCGCTCAACAATTAATAAATATAATTACACCCAGTTAAATCAAGTTCATCAATTAATTATCTTTCACATATAATTCTTACGAATAAAAATCCTTTCAAATAAATATTTTGAATATAATTCTTTCGATTAAAAAGTCACCATGTGACACCTCATTTCAAAATCATAAAAATACGGGTCTCAGCCCATTTTCATGTTTTTCATAAACACGGATCTCAGCCCATTTTTCATATCTCCACGGCACTTTGTGCCCATAATTAAATCATCATATTTTCCCGACACCTCGTTCCCTCATTTCATATCTCAATTGCACGGATAACTAACGTGCCAATAACCTCAATGTATATAAGATCCACATGATCAATTTATTTTACAATAAAGTAAGGTTAGAAAATCTTTAAATCAAGTAAGAAATCAATAAATGAATGAATTTATTTTAGAATCATTTGGGTGGAGAAAATAACATTTCAAATAAAATAAAACATCAGATAAACTACTGATTTGGATAAAATTTTTATTAAATTTAAAACATATTGGAATTTTTTTCTTTTACTTAAAACAACTCAATCATCAAAACAAGTATGACCCAAAAATACAAAGTCTCGTACGAAAAAGTCGAGGTCAACACAATACCTGAAGAAATACAAAACACTTAATATTAGGTGAAATAATACATCACGGAAAATACAAGAATTTACAAATTTTGAAAAAATAAAATAACCAAAGGCAAGTGCAGCCATAGAGAAATATCAACAAAAGGGCACTCCTGAGGTACCGCCTCGTAGTCCCAAATCATAAATAAATTCACAATATCTCATTTTCTTATATCACCGCGGGAGCCTTCACATTTGATTTTAAAAAAAATATTATTTTTCTGAAATAACATCCCGCGTTTTTAGCCAACCTTATCACACCGCATGGCTTCTAGTAATTCCCCTACTAGCCACGCGTTTCAAGCCACCCTTATCTCACCGCATGCCTTTCAACACCTGACCTTATATCACCGCATGACTTCTAGTAGTTCCCTTACTAGCCACGCGTTTCAAGCCACCCTTATCTCACCGCATGCATATCAATATCACAATATTTCACAAATCACACCTCAAGTGCCCAAAATTCACAGCATAATATAACTTGTACCTCAAGTGCCAAATATTACAGTATTTCACAAATTACACATCAAGTACTCAAATCTTACAACATATCACAGATTGCACATCAAGTGCTCAATCTTACAACATATAACAGATTGCACATCAAGTGCTCAAATCTTACAACATATTACAAATTGCACATCAGGTGCTCAAATCTTATAACATATCACAAATTGCACATCAAGTACTCAAATATTACAACTTGCCACAGAAATCAACAATACATTATTTCCCAGAATAAAGAGCCCATGGCTCGGCCATAAGGTGCACAACACCCAAAAATAATCAATAAAGATAGAAATTACTCGACATAAAGCAAAGTTTTCATTAAATTCAAATTTTTAATAATTATATAAACGCCTCTTCTTAAGCTAATTTAATTAATTATTTGCAGAGGAAAAAATCCAAAATAAAATTAAATTCCAATAATTATCAACCAGCAAATTCACGAAATTTCATAAATAATCAAATAACAATCACATTACATTGTCATATAACAACAGGGTCAACAACAAGGGTTTAGGCACGACAAGTAGATGATTAAATATATGCCAACATTTATCCAATTTACTACACAATATGCTCAAGACTTTAACCCATTAAAATTTGCACATATAAACCAAGTACGTACTCGTCATCTCGCGTACATGGTTTTTAATTACCCAAGTTGCACATAAGACTCAATGCCTAGGGGGAATTTTCCCCACTCGAGGTTAAGCAAGACACTTATCTTTTTGAAGTTATGCCAATATTCCATAATCGCCTTCTTGCTTGAATTTGACCTCCAAACACCTCGAATCTAGCCACAAATAATTCGATTCAGTTAATAACATTTATTGGAATTAATTCCATAAGTAAATACTAATTTTCCAACAAAAAATCCGAAATTAGCTCAAAAATCGATTATGGGGTCCACATCTCGGAACCCGACAAAGGTTACAAAATCCGAAAGCCCATTCAACCACGAGTCTAACCATACCAGTTGTACCAAAATCCGACCTCAACTCGACCTGCAAATCTTCAAATCTTATTTTCAAATCTCTAAGTTCAAACCCCCGATTTACACCTCAAAAACATGTAATCTAGTCGAATTAGTCGATGATAATTCAATATTATGGAGTAGAAATGATCACAAGTGACTTACCTCAAGTTTTCCTTGAATTCTCTCTCAAAATCTCCCCAAAAACAGTGCTTGAAGGTCCAAAAATGGCAAAACTCAGAACTCCCTTTATTTTTAACATTCTGTCCAGGATTTTTGCAACCGCGGTGATTTCTTCGCACCTGCGGTCTTTGCATCCGCGGTGATTTCTTCGCACCTGCGGTCTTCGCATTCGCGATGCCTGTTTTCGCACCCGCGATGACTGTTTTCGCACCTGCGGTCTTCGCACCAGCGGTGCCTGGACAACCCATGAATTTTCGCTTCTGCGAATCATTCCTCGCATCCGCGAGCTCGCACCTGCGCCCCTTTTTTGCGTAGGTGCGATCACACCAGCAGCCCAATTGCTTCAGCTCCTCCTCCAAATCCAAAATCGATCCGCTAAGCATCCGAAACTCACTCGAGGCCCTCGGGATCCCGTCCAAACATACCAACAGGTTTCATAACGTAATACGGACCTACTCGAGGCCTCAATTCATATCAAACAACATCAAAATAACGAATCGCACCTCAAAGCAAAAGCTATAAACTTTGAACTTTCAAATTCTATATCTTGTGCCGAAACATATCAAATTAATTCGGAATGACTTCAAATTTTACAAACAAGTCATAAATGACATAACGAAGCTATTCCAATTTTCAGAATAATATTTCGACCCCGATATCAAAAAGTCAATCCCCCGGTCAAACTTTCCAAAATTCAAATTCTTTTGCCATTTCAAGCTTACTTCCACTACGGACCTCCAAATAATTTTTCGGACACGCTCCTAACTCCAAAATCACCATCTGGTGTATTGGCCTCAGCCAAATCATAGTGATTAAATCAACGGGTCGGGCCTCCACCTCTTAGGCGCCCACTACCCGCCTGTCCTCCACATNNTACTGAGTCTGTGCCGGATAACTGGAATAACCACTGTAAGAATCTCGTGTCGGTGATGCACTATAAACTGGAGCACCCCGAGTAATCTGATGTGCGGACTGAGCTGACCGACTGCTCGAGCCTCCGCTATAATGGGTTCTAGCTGAAGAGTAAAATCCACTGAACCCTCCAGATCTTCGAGACCTTTTGGCCTCTTTAGACTCCATTTCCTCGCCTAAAACACCCTCAATCTTCCTTGCAATCTCTACTACTTGTTGAAATGGAGCATCAGTTTGCAAATCTAGAGCCATGCATATTTTAATATCATAATCGAGCCCCTCAATGAATTTGCGGACCCATTCTCTGATTGTAGGAACTAAGATAGGTGCATGACGGGCTAACTCACTTAACCTGATAGCATATTCTGACACTGTCATAATGCCCTGACGTAACCGTTCAAACTCTGTGCGCTACGCATCTCTAAGAGTCTGGAGAACAAACACTTTCAAGAACATTTCCAAAAATTGAGCCTAAGTTGGTGGTGTGGCATCGGCTGGTCTACCTTCTTCATAGATTTGCCACCGCCGATATGCTGTGCCTGACAGTTGAAATGTAGTAAAGGCAACTCCGCTTACCTCCATAATACCCATGGTGCGGAGAATACGGTGACAATTTTCTAAAAATTCTTGGGCATCCTCTGTAGCTGTGCCGCTGAAAGTTGATGGATCATATTTCTTAAACCTTTCAAGTATCTTTTGTTCTTCTTCTGATGCCTCGGGCCTGACCTCAGGCCGAACCGGAATAACAGGTTGTACCGGTACTACACCCAGAACCTGACCAACGTGAACCTGTTGCTATGGAGTTTTGGTAGGAGTCTGAACTACTCCCCCAATATGCGGAATGTTTGGTGCAACAGAGATCAATCCCGCCTGAGTTAATATACCAAACATACTTAGGAACTGTGCCAAAGTATCCTGAAGTCCGGGGGTAACAACAGGTGCTCTAGTTGTAGCACGTGCCCTTCTTCGGCCTCTACCTCAGCCTCTAACTCGGTCCCAGCCTCTTGCAGCCCTAGCATTATGTGCGGATGCCTGCTCAGCTAACCCAGTAGCATGTGCCCTCACCATCTGTGAGTGAATGGAGATACAAATGTTCAAATTCCAAATTCAACAAATTCTGCATGACAAGAATGAAAGACATGGAAATTTCCAAACAGTTCTGTAGCCTCTCGAAGATAAGTACATACGTCTCCGTACCGATCCGCAAGACTCTACTAGACTCGTTCGTGACTCGTAGAACCTATGAACCTAGAGATCTGATACCAACTTGTCATGACCCAAAATCCCACAACAGGAGTCGTGATGGCACCTAGTCTCTAAGACTAGGTAAGCCGATTTCCATTGCATTTTTGAAGCCATTGTTTTTGAATTAAATAAATAATCAAAACTAACAGCGGAAATAATTACAATATACAAACTCCCAAGACTGGTAGTACTGAGTCACGAACTCTAACTGAATACATAGAATGATCATAAGGACCGAATATACAATACTGTTTGATTACAAGTTAACAGTACAATGGAATGAAAGGACTACAAGGGACTGCGACGACCAAGCAGCTCTACCTTGAATCCTTACGATCTCGCTTTAACTCTGCTCAAGTCCGTTATCTTCAATATTATGGAGTAAAAATGATCACAAGTGACTTACCTCAAGTTTCCCTTGAATTCTCTCTCAAAATTGCCCCAAAAACCGTGCTTGAAGGTCCAAAAATGGAAAAACTCGGAACCCCCTCTCATTTTAACATTCTGTCTAGGATTTTTGCATCCGCGGTGATTTCTTCCCACATGCGGTCTTCGCATCCGCGGTGATTTCTTTCCACCTGCGGTCTTCACATCCGCGGTGATTTCTTCGCATCCGCGGTGATTTCTTCGCACCTACGGTCTTCGCACCCGCGATGATTGTTTCCGCACCCGCGGTCTTCGCACCCGCGGTGATTGTTTTCGCACCAGAAGTTCCTGGAAAGACCATGCATTTTTGCTTCTACGAATCATTCCTCGCATCCGCAGCTCACACCTGCGGCCCTTTTTCGCGCAGGTGCGATCACACCAGCAGCCCAGCTGCTTCAGCTCCTCCTCCAAATCCAAATTCGATCCGTTAAGCATCCGAAACTCACCCGAGGCCCTAGAGACCCCGTCCAAACATACCAACAAGTTCCATAACATAACATGGACCTACTCGAGGCCTCATATCATATCAAACAACATCAAAATGATGAATCGCACCTCAAATCAAAATCTATAAACTTTGAACTTTCAAATTCTATATCTTGTGCCGAAACATATCAAATCAATCCGGAATGACTTCCAATTTTGCAAACAAGTCATAAATGACATAACGAAGCTATGCCAATTTTTAGAATAATATTTTGACCCCGATATCAAAAAGTCAACCCCCCGGTCAAACTTCCCAAAATTCAATTTGTTTCTCCATTTCAAGCTTACTTCCACTACGGACCTCCAAATAATTTTTCGGACACGCTCCTAAATCCAAAATCACCATACGGAGCTATTGACATCATCAAAATCCCATTCCGGAGTCGTTTACTCAAAAGTCACCTCTCCAGTCAACTCTTTCTATTTAAGCTTCTAAATAAGGATTGTTCTTTTAATTTAATTTCGAATCTTTAGTAAATCAAACTTGACCACACCCGCGGGTCATAATACACATTGCGAAGCTGCTCGAGATCTTAAGTCACTGAACGGGGCATAAATTCTCAAAATGACAAGTCCGGTCGTTATAGAAGTCTTATCATATTTTGGTACATCTGGCATTTTTAACCTCTTCGGAATTAACTCTCGTACTGCGCTCGATTTGAACAGAAACTGAGTGTATTTCTTTGAGTCCGAGCCCTTAAGCACTGGTGGTGCGCTCGGAATTTGGTACATTCGAGCATTTATTTTCCTTATAAACTGAATGAGCTCGATTTTGAAGGGATCATTACTATTGTTGTTACCAGATCCGCTGTCGATTCCCCCCGCCCCATCGAAGCTGACCTCACCCCTCAGGGTGTTGTTATCAACCCTTTGCGCTGTTTGATTTGCGGGAGCACTGGGAGGAACTGGCCTCTTCCATTTGCGTTGTTGGAATCACCCGACAATGCTTGCCTTAGTTCTGTCATGGCCTTGATCATGGGGCTCGCATCTATGACTGACCAAGCACAGGTGCGATTATGACAGCAACTGGAGCTTCAGTTTTGGCTTCCAAATTTCAAATTGGTTCGAGCCTCGTCCAATTGACACTCGGGGCACCCGGGGCCCCGTTCGAACATACCAACAAGTTTACAATCAGAAAACGGACTCGCTCGAACTCTCGGAACGCCTGAAACAACATTAAAACTAAGAATCACACCCTAACACCAATTGAATCAAACTTAAGAACTACAAGTTCTTCAATTTACTTCCAATGCACCGAAATGTGCTTACACTACTCGGAATGATACCAAACTTTGCGTGCAAGTCTTAAATGACATTATGGAACTATTCCCGATCTCGAAATTCTATTTGGACCTCGATATCACCAAAACCCGCTCCAAGCCAAATTTAAAGAACTTCTTAAAACTTTCAAGAACCAACTTTCACTCTTAGGTGCCAAAATGCTCCCGGGTCATCCAAAACCAGATCCGAACATATGCCCAAGTCTGAAATCATCATACGAACCTATTGGAACTGTTAAATCTCAATTTCGAGGTCATTTACTCAAAATGTTGACCTAAATCAAACTTGACCTTTTAAGCCAACCTTAAAGAATCAAGTGTTCCGATTTCAACTCAAACTCTTCCAAATCCCGAACCAACCATCCCCGAAAGTCATAAATCAGTAAAAGCAAGTACAGAAAGTCTTATTTAGGAGAACGAGGTTCTGGAAAGCAAAAAAACCGATCGGGTCATTACATTCTCCACCTCTTAAACAAACGTTCGTCCTCGAACGGGTTTAGATTCATACCTGAAGTGATGAATAAGTGTGGATATCTGCTCTGCATGTCCTCCTCAGACTCCCAGGTCGCCTCCTCGACTGGTTGTCCCCTGCACTGAACCTTTACCGCCGAAATCCTCTTGGACCTAAACTGGCGATCCGGCCTAGCAACAATAACAACTAGATCCTCCTCATAATCCAAGCTCTCATCTAGCTGAATAGTGCTGAAGTCTACATGTGACAGGTCGGCATGATACCTCTGAAGCGTAGACACGTGAAAAACTAGATGAACCCCTGATAGGCTGGGAGGTAAAGCAATCTCATAAGCAACTTCCCCGACTCGCCACAACACCACAAATGGAACCCTCTGCTATCGCATCCTTCGGCCCTCTCGTAGGGCAAAAGCTGACCCTTAGAATATCGCTGATTTGCATCAAAATCATCCTTCGACTTATCCCTGTTCTTTTCTCAATCCCGACCCTTAGTTGATGTAGGAAACCCGAGTTGATTATCTTCTAGTCTTATATTTGATACATACAGGTTATGGACATCTGCCCACGTTGTTTCCTGGAACTCGAGCAGGCTTTCTTTCAGTTTTTGGGAGGTATCGGAGCTCCTCGGGTTCAATCCTTTACTAAATGCCTCAACTGCCTATTCATCTAGAACGACTGGTAGCAACATCCTTTCTTTCTAAAACTTGGTCACGGACTCACGCAACAATTCAGACTCACCTTGTACAATTCTGAATATGTCCGCCTTCCGGGCCTGGACATTCTTGGTCCCAGCATGGGCCTTGATGAAACAGTCTATGAGCATCTCAAAGGAATCTATTGACTGTTCGGATAAGAGTGAGTACCATGTCAGGGTCCCTTTCGTGAGGGTTTTTCCGAACTTCTTCAGTAGGACCAATTCATTCTCATGTTGAGCCAGTTCGTTTCCTTTCACCGCCATTGTATATGTGGTGATGTACTACTGAGGGTCCGAAGTTCCATCATATTTTGGTACATCTAGCATTTTTAACCTCTTCGAAATTAACTCTGTTGTTGCGCTCGATTTGAACGGCAACTGAGTGTATTTCTTTGAGTTCGGGCCCTTAAGCACTGGTGGTGCGCTCGGAATTTGGTACATTCGAGCATTTATTTCCCTTATAAAGTGAGTGAGCTCGACCTTAAAGGGATCATTACTGTTGTTGTTACCAGATGCGCTGTCAATCCCCCCGGCCTCGTCGAAGCCGACCTCACCCTTCGGGGTATTGTTATCAACCCTTTGCGCTGTTTGATTTGCGGGAGCACTGGGAGGAACTGGGCCTCTTCCATTCGCGTTGTTGGAAGCACTCGACAATGCTTGCCTTAGTTCTTTCATGTCCTGGTCTTGCCGTGAGAGATGGCCCATGATGGCCTTTTGCTGTTCTCGCAAGATCCTCACAGTTTCCACAACGTGCTCGTCCTCAGCATTATCAGGAGTCGGCTCCCGTACGTGTCGGGGATACCGCCCTCCATGAAACGGCTTTTCTATGTCCTCCTTGTTGCGGGTGTCACTAATTGAATCCTCGTATTAAAGTAGATTTTCTTGCGCCTCAACGTTGTGTGCGATGTTGACATCGTTAGCTGTCATCTTTTATATTTTTTGCTAAGAAACAAAGAATAAAACAGATTAGTAATAGATGCAAGGATCAACTCAATTACACAACTGTCTAAGCCCCACGGTGACGCCAAACTGTTTATCCGTAAAACGGTACAGTTAAACTTATAGCATAGTTTATAGACAGACGAATGGATTTGATCCCAAAATAATAAATAAATAAAATAAAATACAAGACATAGTGTTGAAATCGAGATTGAATAGCAGATAACTTGGTTTATAGACAAGCGAATGGATTTGATCCCAATATTATTTGCTCTCGTTGATAATGTTCCCTTCGGAGTCTACCCGATGTCAACCGAAGATGTTGTCCTCGGTCTTGGTTTCCACTCGCCTTCGTCTTCCGTTTGCTCCCCCGATTTCACATGTCACTCTGTCATTCGAGTATTTAATATGAACCGATTTTACCTTATACACTTATTAATTTATAGAAATGATTCATTTTACGATGACAAATGTTTAATGTATAAACAAGCCGCCCTATGTTAAATGATTCATTTCAGCATATCGATGGTTTGTTTGTCAAATACGAACTCCTTTATAGTCATGATTGTTCAGCATTTTATCCAGCAGAAACAGCATTATAAAATACTCTTCAACTTAATAGTAAAGTAGTGACTTTGAAGATAGGATATATATCTGTTGTTGAATTTTTATATGTCTTGTTTGATTTAATAAGTGGCACGATCAAAAATTGTTTTGCTTTGTAAGTGGTGCAATCTGGATAATTGAATTCGTGAAAGAATTGTCCATAGTTTCAAATTTGTACAACATATGCAAGTCGAAGTCAATCACACGTGCATGCATGCCAATAATTCTTTCACGGGCTAGCTTTATAATCTTATTCTCTCGTGGGTCGTTTGGTGACCAGGATGAGATAGACAAGGATATTCGATGGGTTAGAATATCCCATAGAATTTATCTCACCTCCGATATTGAATAATTAATCATACCATTTTAATACAAAATGATATACAGAATTAATTAATACCTATAAAAAACGCAGGATAAAATAATATAATTTTTTATTTTATCACAGGATTGTTATATCTATCTCACCAACCAAACGAATGTATGAGAGCGCCTTCAATTATCTCTGTTTTCAAATTATCAAGATAATGATATATAGCATAAAGAAATAGCCAAAATTGGAAAATATACAACAATCCTCCGAGATGGAGTGTCGAAAAACTAGAGCGTACCATTGATTTTTTTAAAAGCATCTAATTTTTAGGGACTTATATATATATACGGGATTTTAAACTTAGATACCCGATTTATCTAAGTTTTCCTATTTACAGAAAGTAACTAAAGTTTATTATAAAATATATACAAATCTAGTTAAAATCTACAATTTATCTACAACTAAAATATAATTTTTTGTATAGAATCCGGCCAAAAATTATAATTTACATACAATTTATATATGATTATGTTAGTTGTATATATTTTGTATGCCGTTTCTACACCCGACATACAAAATATATACAATTTGTTTATATCTTCTTCTTTGAGTTTCCATCTGAAATTCCAACCAAAATCACTTAGAATCTTCACCAAATTCTCTCAAAATTAAGATATAAACTTTAAAAGATATTCCCAATCATCTGAAATAATACCCAATCTAAACACATACTAATAATTTCACAGAATTTGATTTTCGAATTCAAAGTCCGAAACTTTTTAATGGTTGTTAATGGAGTTTCACAAAATCAATTACATTCTAACTCTAAAATTGTTAAAAAGAAAACTTTCGTTAACAAGCAAACAGATTGTCAGTGTTGTTCAAATAATTTTTATTTGAACTATCATTAATCGCCTAATTGGTTGTCCATGCTCATAGAAGAAAACCTTAACGTTGAGGGGTGGGGAATATAAGCCTACACTTTGTACGTAGCATCTAGGTTGGTCCTATCGGGCCACATAGCTTAAACTTCTAGGTTGGATGAGAAAGATTAGATTTTTAGATATTATTTTGTATATAACTGGTAAATTGTATATCAACATGTAATTGAGAATAAATAAGTTTCAAAAAGTAGTATTGATATGTAAAAATATCCAATCTTTATATGTTGTCAATTCATTGTATTTTAATCGATTATAGTAGGTTACTTATTTTATTTTCTAAGTACTAATCGCATTCATAATGGATAATTACATATAATTATCTTTAAATAATTTGATACCGTAAATATTACATTACATTTTCAGTGTACAAGATAAAACCTTATTAAGAAGGGATTTAAGCTACATGCTCTAACACCGCAATAAATTTATTATGCCATTAATATAATTTAACATGTTATACTATATTACTTACGATTTATTTTGAGTTACTAATTAATGTTATAAATTAAAACTACCTATAATTACTTTTTAAATGATCTAGATTATATAAATAATTTTCCACGCCCTTTCGGGTGTTATTGTATTCAAGAGCCGCTAAATTTGGTGGTATCAATAGCTATTCACGACTTCTCATTTATTATTCATGCAAATTCTTAACAAGACAAAATATATTTTTGATTCTAACAAGAGGAAAACAAGTAGTTAATTAAAGCATGAATCAAGCTATAGACATCTCACTAAATAATGGGAAGTTGAACGACAAAAAAGTCTATATTTGTTATGATTTAGACAGGTTTTTTCTTGAGGACTTAAAAATGAAAATTAAATAATATTAACATAATACAACCTAGATTAGCAAAATTCAAACTTGTAAGTACGTTAAAAAACAAAAAAAGTATCATTTAATGGAAGGTGTACGGGTCACTTTTTAATACTGAAAGGTGTACCTGTATTTCCAAGATATGAAAGGTCTTGCTTTGTTGAAGTTAATATAGTAGTAAATAAAAGTGTGATCTCTCTGAACAATTAAATTTTTAGATGAAAGCAAGACCTCAAGGGTTTAAATCCTACGGGCATGAATCTCCTCAAGGGTCTCCCTCCAGGACAACCACTTCACATGCTCGGCATTTGTTATTACACGAGCCTTTGCCACCTCCATATCGTTTTTATACTGGGCCAGCATGTCCTGAACTTCGGAGGCCTCGTTCGAAGACGCCTTCAACTTGGACTTCAGCGTGGTGTGTTCTTGACCGAGAGCATCACATTCCATGACGGTCGAGTCTAGTTGCGCTCGGAGCTCATCATTCAGCCGAGACCATTTGTTTGCTTTATCCTTCATCAACCGGAGCTAATCCTTGGTCGATGCCAAATCCTCTTTGGTGGCATCCCGCTCCGAGGTCAGGAGATCCATTTTGTTCCTCAACTCCTCGGCTGAGGCTTTGACGTCGTTCATTTCGACCCTAAGTTGGTCGATCAGGTCTATCTTCTCATGGACCTGCGAGGTTGTAGCGTTAGCAGTTGCACTTACCCTCTCGTTATTAATCTCAAACACTCTTACCTTTTCGACCAAAAGGGCATGTTTTCGTTTCACCTTAGAGGCCTCCTTTTAAGCTCTTTCCATCTCGGCCTCGAGGACGGAGTGGTCCTTGAGGGCCTCATCTTTTTGCTCACTAAGAGCTAGGTACATGCCCTTCTGCCGGATCTGCTCCTTAAGCTCAAACACAAGATGACTCACCTCCATCCGAGACCGGTTGAAGCTCTCATGATGAAGCACCGAGGCCTGAGGAATAAAATTATCTAAATCATTAAAGTATGGTAAGGCGAAATGAACTCTTTAAAGGTATGAGGAAAGGGAAACATACCATGTTCAGCGCCTATTGTGCCTTGTTGAGAAGGCACGGCACATCCACTTCATTCATCTTCGCTTGATCCTCTTCGATTACCAAGCAATGTGGTAGGTGGCCATGCTAACCGGCCCGGATAGCACCTTTGTATCCGCCGATATCGTAAATATGACCATTATCCTATGGTCGGGATCAGTGCTTGGGACGGGAAACTACTTCACAAGCTTTGAGATTGAGCTCGGCCCCCTGACTCTGACATCACGTCCTTTCTCAAGATCTCCAGATGGCCGAAACTGGAGTAGTCTTCCAGCGCACCGACTTCCATGCCTTTACAAAATAGGTTCAGGGCCTCATCTGCGGCCCGTGATGCATCAGTCGGCTTTTCTCTGACGGCCCGTGCCTCGTCAAAAAGAGACTTCGTATGAGACGGTGACTCCGAAACGTCAATGACGTCGACGGCTTCTCTCGGAACCGGAGTAGTTCTCGAGAGGCAGTACCCACAGGCTTTTCCTCGAGCTCCCGAACTGAAGAGGGTTCGGCCTTACGGTCACCTCCCTCTGGCGCTGCCTGCTCTTCTGCAGCGATGGCCGTCTAATGGGCGACAAACTCTATATCGTCATCTTCAAGGTAGTCCTTGAGTTGGTAAAGAGAATTAGGGTCCAGTACCCTGGCCCGAGTACTCTACTTGTTGCTCTTTCGAACCCTGACTTTGATCCATTTTTTCTTGGCATCGGATGGAGCATTCGAAGAGCCAGAAGACCCACTCTTTCTTCCCTTTTTCTCCTCCTTCTTCATAGGCCTCTGCGACAGGCTGTTCCGAAGCGGAGAGTATTCCATATGGGGATATGGCCTCGTCCTTGTCCACTGCCCGAAGCTCAGTGGTCTTGGGCAAACCTGTGGAAGGAAGAAAGGGACTTAGTCAAAATGACTATGGAATGAAAAGGAAATTCAATCAGGAGAAAAAAGCACACTCACTATGGGAACGGGCCTCCCATTTGCCTTTTGAGAGTTTGCGTCACTCGTGCTCGGAGTATGTCAATTATTTACATATCCCTTCGACCCACTCCTTTAAACGGGGGACTGCGTTGGGTACTCGGGCGACCGCTGCACAACGGGAAAGCAGGGCGATGAGAAAAAAGAATAAATTCCAAGAAGTTTTTTAACAACTTAAGTAGAGATGAACTTACGTGTTAGGTTCCACTTCTCAGGGAACGACAAGAAATCGGATGGAATGAGATATTCGGTCTTCACCCAAACAAATCTCCCCTATCAGCCTTGATCCATGTCTTCGTCGATGCTCGAGAAGGGAGCCTTCTTTGCCCGTCGGGCAAGCTTGATTAACCCCCTCGGAAGATTCGGGTATTGTAGATGTGGAGCATATGGTCGATAGTGAATCGAGATCCTCCGTGTTATTAACAAAATGAAGATGGAGAATCACGATCCTCCAAAAGGATGGGTGGAGCTTCCCGAGGAAGGCCTCGTACCTTTTGCAAAAATCAAGAACTACCGTATCCATCGGACCAGGCATGAAAGGGTACGTATAAATGCTTAAGTACCCTTCCATGTGCGTGGTAATATCCTCATCAGGGTTGGGAATGACTACTTCCTTGCTTCCCACTTGCAATCCTCCCGAACCGTCGGGAGCGTGTCTTCGGTGATGAGGAGCCTCCTTGTTTGGAGGCTTTTTTGACCTTAAAGTCGTTGTCTATAGATCATCCTCCAAGGATAAAATTCTTAAGAGGAGGTTCCGGGGCTGCTACCGGGGGGATCACTTCGACATCTGCGGCCGAGGTAGAAGTTGAAGGACCGGTGTGTTGAGGCACATATTTTGAAGTTTTTGGCATTGCTATCTGGGAATATAAAGGTTTGAAGATGGGTATGAAGGCTTGAAGATGGGTATGAAGATTTGAAGGTTTGGTTTGAAGATTTAAAGGCGAAATATGATGATTTGAAGATTGGAGATGAAGAAATGAAGATGTGAATAACAATATATGAAGACTTGAAGGAGCTTTGGAGAAAGTAAAATGTCGGGGGTAACTTAAGAAGATTCGAAATCGCAAATTAAAAAAGTGCAAAAAGGGGAACCAGAGCTTTTATAGGAGGGAAATAATTAATGCGTGATGTTTTGCATTCAATGCTCACCGAGAATGATCAACCGACGGCTGACACATGTTCGAAGTTAGAACGACGCGACTGATGAGACGTTTCGCTGACTCATCAACCTGATTGTAGCGTACGGAGGAAGGAATTGTGGTCAGTTAGTCACTTCTCATCGTTTCGATAAATCTGCTCTCCGAAAAGTGAGGGGATAATCTGTGTACGGGTAAAATCGGGAATAAAGTTACCCTAAATTTTTCAGTAAAGAAACGAGAGGAAAGCATGATCTGACATGGCCTCGAGTAAAGCCGAGGTATTCCATGGATCAGAGACCGGGGAGGACGAATGATCCATCCTGGATTGGACACGACCGAGCATTGGGCTCGAGTAGAGTGAAGGGCCGAGACTAAGGGAACAGACGATTAGGCAGGACATCTAGGGGCCGAAATATTCGCCCTCAACTGGATATTGCAGCGCAAATCTCGCCCGATATCAACTGCGTATCAATATTTACCGGAACGAAAATATATTTTACCTTATTTAGATTTGTATTAGGATTGAAACTCCCCTACTATATAAATGGGGGAACCTTTTTATATTGAAGACCATGGTTGCCACACATATCAAAGCAATAAAGTTAATTTTTGTTCTTCAGTTATCATTCAAAGTGTTCTTCAGCTACTTGTTTATTAAGTTGTAACCGAGCCTGTTTTTAGGGCTGGATTGGAACCGATTTTCAAACGTCCATTCAAAGCTAGACTTAATCATCCATTACATTTGGTTTGATCGCTCTGATTTTCTTTAATTTAATTATTTATTGTTCATAGTTCATTCGTGGTAAATTGAATCACATATCCCTTAACCGCGTATAAATTCAGTTGTTACTCATTTTTAGGGTAAACAGTATCAACGGTATCAGAGCGACCTACCACCCTCCGTGCGCATAGTGCCATGGATAATGACGCCAGTATTGCAGTGTTCGCATGGATGTGGAGCGTGGTGGTTTATTATGGTCTATTGCAAAATATGAGGCTTGAGTTCCACATTGATATTATAATATCTTGATGTGGAGTTTATATAGCCTTAACTCTCGGACTCTCATACTTCAACTGCTAGCTTTTAGAGTGTAGTTGTTCTCCATGGGTTATTTCAATTCATAGGTCAGATTCAACTCCTGTGTGCGATGGGTGCCAATATATCTTTTTTTTTAATTATTATTTATAATAAGGAACATATCTTCTCCAAGTAATTCGAAGAATTGCAAGTTAGGTATATACTCGATCAAATAATATTTCAAAATTTAGGTCCTGTTTTTGGTCTGTCATGGCGGTCACACTGTACTTGCGCTTTAACTAGAACTGGGCATACTTTGGGAAAACTTGAAATCCAAACTGAAATTTGAATATCTTGAATTTTTTTTAGTTTGGGTTTTCGTATTACGGATTGAA
Source organism: Nicotiana otophora (assembly GCA_000715115.1). Taxonomy (NCBI): domain Eukaryota; kingdom Viridiplantae; phylum Streptophyta; class Magnoliopsida; order Solanales; family Solanaceae; genus Nicotiana; species Nicotiana otophora. Next base: position 78,775 of record AWOL01S0032975.1, read on the forward strand.
TTTCGGATTTAACTTTAATTTTTTTTGAATTTCGGATTGGATATTGGACTTGGTACTTCAAGTTTTTGGATATTCGAAAATTCGAAATTTTCATACTTTATATTTAGTCCATTATTCATATGCCTATAATAATAAGTCCAATACCCTATCCATTATATATTATCTCATATATTCAGTATTAATTACTAAGTTACTGTCAGAATACTTTCTATTTGGGCATAGTTTTACTATTGCTACTTCTTACCGGCCTAATTAATGTCTTTGTTGTATTTTCTTGATAATAATTTTATTACTTGAATACTTTATTTGGATGAAGCAAATGAGAATGAGGAACTTTTTAGGTAACTTAACATGAATACTTTATTTAGATGTTCATTTGTTTAAGAAAAAGAAACATCTAAACTTATAGACTCAAAATCAAAAATCCAAAATAACTAATCCGATTAATCCAGACCGAACATAAAACATTTGATCCAATCCGAGTTTTTTGGATTGGATTTGGATTGTCATTTATTTAATCCAAAAACTGAATATCCCGAACGCCCACCCCTAACTTTAACAACCACATTGAACCAAAAATTGAAAAAATTAATATAATCTCCATCCAAGACACTAATGCATGCATTTATCACCGCCATCATCAAAGGCAGAAAAAATGACATTAGGCGTACCAGTGGCTGAGGATTTAAAATATAATTAAAAAGTACGCACAAAAAATCAAAGGAATTCGACATCTACTATGTATATAAAAATATAAATTTGACTTTATATAAATAGTACGTAAACACTTGGTTCGCGCATATTCTTTCACATGTTAATAGCAAACCTGTGACAAATATTTTTTTCCTTTTAACACTGATGAATTCACACTAAAATGGATTACAAAGGGGATGGTGTTTAACTAAATTATCCCATATCGATTGCATAAGCACAACCAAAGGCGTGGATACTTAAAGTTCTTTAACAATTTAATTGTAGCTGAGAGTTTTAATTATCATCCATATGCATGCATGGTTTTTAAAGGAAAAAATATAGCCCCCCCCCCCCCCGCGCTTCCTTTCAACGGCCCCA
>AWOL01S0032984.1:7369-18821 GCA_000715115.1 Nicotiana otophora
TTTTTGGTGAAATGCTTGGATGTTGAAATTTGGTTCTAAGGCTTATTAGTATGGGTGGAAGGAATAATCTTAAGTTGAGGTGGTAGTGTTAGGCTTTTGAAGATTGGGGTGACGTGGGATCACCCATGAGAATATGTATGGTGATTTCATTCAGTGATTTGATGACTTCCTAACGGTTCTTGGCATGTTCGATGATGAAATTAGTTTATTAAGAGGGGGAGAAAGTAACGACATGGGTGGTTGTTTTATGTATTGTAGCCTCGTTCCCCTATTTATTTTCTCTTATATGTTAATTTGTTTTTACGTGACTTTTCGGGGTGGTTGGTTTGGTTTCGGGTCTGTTTCGAAGTGAATTGGGACACTTAGTCCCAAAGTTGGAAGGTTATGTTGAAAGAGTTTACCGGAATTTGACTTTTGTATAGATGACCCCATTACGGTGTTTTGATTTTTCTGGTTGCTTCGAATAGTGATTTTTGACTTAGGAATATGTCAGGATGTGAATATGGAGGCCCGTAAGTTATTTTGACATAAATAGGCAAAAGTTGGAAAGTTAAAGGTTTGGAAGGCTTATAGGTTTGACAAAGGGTTGGCTTTATTGATATAGGGCTCAGATTATTATTTTGGGAATTGGAATAGGTCATTTAGTTCATATGGGACTTGCATGGAAATTGTCAAGTCCTTTTGAGGTGTTTAGGCTTGTTCACCGTTAGTTTTGCATTTAGAAATGTTCATTAGTTCATTAGGCTTGAATTGTGACGCGATTCGTGGTTTTAGTGTTGTTTGATGGTATGATTGGCCAGGGTCCCGGGGGCTTCGGGAGTGTTTCAGATGAGTTTTAGACCATTTCTTCATGTGTTGGAACTTTTGATTTCTATGCTCCTGGTATCTCTCTTTGCGATCTCGAAAAATGTGTTGCAATCACGTAGAGTCTTCGCTGGTACGTGGCTTTTTTCTCTTCGCATTCGCGAAGATAAAGTTCCGTTCGCAAATCCTTGGGGTGTTTGTTCATCATGAACGCGTGTGTGGGGACGCGTTCACGTAGAAGGAAGGTGAGGTTGTGCGGTGGAACGCGTTTTTCATCGCGGTCGCAAGGACGGATCCACAAACGGGAAGCCTGGGGACGTTTGGCCATCGCAATTGTGTCAGTAGTCTCATGTTCGCGTACGAGGTTTAGGATGTTGGTGAAATTTGTTCTTCTCAATCACGAAGGTTTTTCCGCGACCGCGAAGGGTAAAACTGTTGCACCCCTTGTTTTCGTACGTAAAAGTACATCGTAAGTCAGCTGATGTATGCTCGAAAATTAGATCATCTTTTAAAGTACATAATGTAAGTTAATCATGTTACTTTTAAGGTTGCAAGTATTTAATATCATGAACTATAAGTACCAAGAGGGTTTGAAGGCTTAGAAGCTAAAATAATTGATGAAAATAAGTTTCATCGAAATGCGAAGTTGGGAATGCTATAAACCGTAATTTAGGGGTGATACTAGGATAATTAGCATGATAAGGAAGTGATATTATTAGGTATTTTTGTCATATTATAGTCATGCGTTATTTTTTGAAGTCAAACAAGCTAGGAAACAAAATGCGATAAAGGTTGTCGCAAGTTACGTTGATACTTTTACATAAAAATTAGGTCTAATGTTACGTTGATATTATAGTCATGTGTTATTTACAGGGTGATCCAAATATCGAATTAAAGATATACAAGTCTAGTTTACAACGCATTAAACCATTCGTCGATACGACATCGGAGTATACAAATGTTTGTTTTTTCACAAAACTGCACAAGTAGCTCCCTTTGGGACCCACAAGCGCCGTTGAAGTTTATCTTGATATATAAAGTTGTAGCCTTTGTCTCTAAGGCTCACTTCGACCCAAATAATACCTGATAAGTCTCTCTAGACATACTAAATACATCCTTAGGGTTTTGAATCAATTCCATCATCCGCAATTCAACATCAAGACGCAAACACATCAACACGATACTTATGACATAGATAAGACTTTGCCACCTCCCTTTCTCCTTTTAACACGTTTTTTAGAAAGTGCTTCGTGGTTAAGGAAGCTTTTCACCTTTGTATTTTACTTATACAAACATAAGTAAGGTTTGGATAAAAGGGAACAAGGTTTGAAAGCAAGAACACAAGAGGTTTGTAAGGTTTTCGTTTTGTTTTCGACATGATTTAGTTTAGCTATGTTCTAGCCTTTCTTCTTGATATTTTACGGTTGTTCAAGGGAAATATCAGCATGTATTGTATACTTGTTTATTATTGAATTCCATATGTTTATTGTGGAAGGAAATAGTTTAGGCTGGAACTTCAAAACGCAACAAGAGCAAAAGGGCAAATCCCCATTTGGCCTATGCCATCTAGACTTTCGTTTGTTCCGTTCCATTGAGGTTTTATGTATACCTAAACCCCATATGATCCTAATAGATTCATTTAAGATTACATAAGCTTAATTATCATGTGTTTATGCTTAGATTATTCCTATATCATATTTAGACTTTCATATCACAAGTTAGCCACTACGAGTCGACATTACATTCACAATTCTGTTTTGTCTATTGTTTGACACTATTGTGGACAACTGCATCTCCTTTAGTTTGATGTTATCATCTTGGCCGAGTATTCATTCCCGTTTATATTGTGGTTCTTTTTGTTATTTTTGGGGATCATCAAGTTTTAGGGGAAACACTACCGAAAATTTTGGAAATTCGAAGAGTTTGACAAATCTTGAGTTCCTTGGTTCTAAATTGATTATAGAGGGATCATAATGAGTTAATTTATCTTAGTATCTCATGTACATACTGAATTTCTCCATAAAATGGTTATAGGCTCCTCTGTCCAACTTATGGACAACGAGCATCAGATTACGTTTGTGATTCTGTTTATGGTTTCCTTCATGATCTCTTGAGTCCATATGATGTTGCCACATGTCTTATGCCTCATACATGCTTACATTGATTATGCTTGAGGGATATATCCCATAACACCAACAAGGCCTATTGATTATATGCTAGGGGGAGATAGCCCATAACTCCAGCGAGGCCTATTAGATTTCCTTCTACCCAGACTCATCCATGAATAAATAGGATACATATTTTCGTTAATCAGACAATAAGATGATCATGTCTGCAATACCAATTTCTTACCATAAATTATTTCATTTTAAGGTCTCAAAACACACACACCCCTTTATGGTTCAAAGTGGAACAAGTGATTTAATCACAACACAACTTGTTTATCATTCCCAACACCCATATACAACCCACACTTAGTCTACGGAGCCTCTAAAAATAACAAAGAGTGCAATGATAGTGCCAGAAACAAGGCTCTGGCAATACATCAAAATACGATAACACATACTAAACAAAAGATGCACAACCCCGGAATGAGATGGGGCTCACCAAGTCAGCCGGGAAGAATGAGCATTGCAATCACCGGTCAGTATCCTTCGCTGTGGAACCACCTGCATCCATTAAACATATAGCTCTCCCGGCAAAAGGGACGTTAATACATGTCGTATAGTACTAATATGCAAACCAAACACCAATTTAAGAAATTAGAAATGCAGTATGAATATGATAAATAAAGGTGACAATAGAATAGCATAGATAGTCGTTTAAACCAAATCAAGATCATCAAGAGCCATCATTAACATTTATAGAATTAAATATGAGATCCTCTGTAACCATTTTCACACAACGCGGCCTCGCCGCCTCACCTTAATGTATGCAAGTGGAGGTGTAAGCACAATACCAACTCTCTAGTCAAGAAACCTTGCAACCTTGCCGCCTCACCCCAATGTATGCTGGTGGAGGTGTAAACACAATACCCATTTTCACACAAACGGCCCCGCTGCCTCACCCCAATATACGCGCGTGGAAATGCATCAACGATACCAATATCCACACAAAGCGGCCATGACGCCTTACCCCAATATATATAGGTGGGTGGTGGTGCAACAACAATGCCAAAATCATACACAGAGTGGCCCTGCCTCCTCACCCCAATATATGCGGGTGGAGGTGTAACCCCAATCATAATCTCTACACAATTTGGCATAAACATGTTCCACATAAATCATGAATTGGAATCATAACACGTAGATACACAATCCATAATTGGGAACACATCCTCAATTTATAATACAATATGCTAAGAGCATTTGAAACAAAAATTAAACATATATCTTTGTCATAAAACGTATTCGGAATACTCAACTTATAATAAATATCTTGGAACTTACAAGGATATTGAGGTTCCAATTCTTAAAGAAGAGTTTAGACAACATACATCAATTAAGCTTCCTTAAACTATAAATGTTCCGGAATTCTTAGCAACTTCAATCTATTTTAGAAATATAACAAGTTGAACCAAAATTAGAAAGATGATCATGGTTATAGCTCATTTGAGCATTTTATCAAACACTAAGTGTGCATTAAGATTTCAAGGTCCTATTATGGAGGGTTCCATCATCCCACAACCCATTCCTTATCAGTTTTAGTACAACAATATTCCTACACCCCATTGATAGCACATGCATGTAAAATAAACAACTCTCTTGCCCAAACATTATCTTGCAAATTATCCATTTGTAGACAATTTCGAAATTAGGGGTTATGGTATAGAATCTTACCTCTAGGATGAAGAACTAGTGAGTTTTCCTTGTTAATCTTCAAAGATTCGAGCAAGAATTGAAGGACTATTTGTTGAAGATCACTCTCTCACTCTCAAAATGTCAGATTTTAGCTAAAAATGGTACAAATTGTCTATTTAGCGAAGTATGATCGGGTTATAAAAACCCAAAAATGAAGCTCCGGAACAGGGTATGTGGTCGCATATGCGAACACAAAACTAATATGCAGTCACATATGCTATCGCAGAATTGGTGCCAAAAAAACCAGAAAACATCTGCTTGAGTCTGCAGTAGTTATGCGGCCCACAGACCTATTCTGCGGTTGCATAATGCACCGCAGAATTGGTCTGCGGTCGCATAATGCACCACAGATGTTTTCCCGAACTGCCTCTCCTCTACTTCATTCTTCGACCATTATGCGGCAGCAGAGAATTGGTCTACGGTCGCATAATGCACCACAGATTGTTTCCCAAATTGCCTCTCCTCTGCTTCATTCTTCGACCATTATGCGGCAGCAGAGAATTGGTCTACGGTCGCATAATGCACCACAGATTGTTTCCCAAATTGCCTCTCCTCTGCTTCATTCTTCGACCATTATGCCGTCCACAGAGTAATTCTGCTGCCGCATAGTGGGCTGCAAAAATACATTTTTCTGCCCAAATCTTTCCTTCTCTTTCCAGTTCATTGTTCAAACCAACAAGTCTGAGCCGTGACGAGATTTTATGGGGCCTAGTCTGGCACCATGAAACATTATTTTTCCTTCGCAAAATTTTACGGGGCGTTACATTCTCCCCTACTTCAATGTAACTCAATTGTTAATTCACACACACCAGTAGTTTCGAATTTTGGCTAACTCCCCAAATTTCCAAAAATGTGCCTTAGTCTCCCTTGTAATTGGGCCTATCCATCTGCTAGACAACCCCAGAAACACATCCTAGCAACATATACATCATCCAACGACGTAACATAACATAGAACAACGCCATCTATGGCCTCGCAAGAAATATATTACTAGAGAGGAACACCCTTAACGTCAATTTGTACAAATGATACATAATTCACAGAAGGTAATCCTTAGAATTTTCATAGAACACAACTTTATAAATACATGGCTATTCAAACAAATAAGGATACTTTTTCTTCATTTCTTCCTCGGCCTCCCAAGTAGCCTCTTCAACCTGTTATTTTGCCATAGCACTTTCACGGAGGCAATTTCTTTATTTCTCAACTTTCAGACTAGCCGATGAATAATAGAAACTGGAATCTCGTCATACGTACATGAAACACCGGGTGCACTAATGACATCTCAAACACGTAAGCCTAGTCCGGCACTATGAAATATTAATTTTCCTTTGCAAAATTTTACGGGCCTTACACCTGATTTGGCGGACATAGCCCGTAACACCGGACAGGTACCAGTTCAGATAGTAGTTCAGTTTTAGCACAATTTCAGCTTAACCTTCGGTTAAGTTCCAGATCAGTTGTTAGTTCATACTCTTGTTTAGCTTTCAGCTTATATTCAGATTTCCAGCTTACATTCATACATTAGTATGCTTTACATATCATTTCCACCCTACATACTTTGTACATATCGTACTCACGTCCTTTTTGGAGCTGTATTTCATGCCGCGCGGGTACCGATAGATCGGCATTTGAGTCACATCAGTAGGCCATCCACCAGCAGCTGTAGTCACTCTGCTTACTCCCGGAGTTACTTATCATTATGTGTACAGTCAGCTAGTTTGGGTATCATGGGGTCGTGTTCCATCCAATACTTGTTTAGTTCAGTACTCCTAGAGTCATGTAGATATGCACCTATGCAGTTAGTATGTTTCTATATGTCAGATTGTGATAGCCTTGTCAGCGTTCCAGATTGTACAATCCTTATTTGTTATGCCTATACTTTAAAATTTTATCCGTTTATATTTATGACTAGCACATTATCAATAAGTTTAGTGATAATCGACACCTAGTGTCAGTTATTCGTCGTGACCCTAGGCTGGGTCGTGACAAATATGGTATCAGAGCAAGGTTCAGTCCTATGGTGTCTGCAGGCCATGTCTAGTCGAGTCTTGTTTATTTATGTATTTTGCACCACATTTATAGACAGGAGGCTACAAGATATTTAGGATGGTTCCTTTTCTTTCTGGTCTATATTGTGCGATAGAACAGAGTCGTATGTATTCGCTCCTAATCTCTATCTAATTTATGTTCTCAATGATGCCTATCAGTACTGGATAATGTGTGTCGGCTGCTAGTACGGGTCAAACCCGTCGGAGATCATGGTTTCTATTTAGGAGGATCCATCCGAGTATCCATATGAGTCATTTGTTTGAGTAGTTTCGATTCTGTCAACAACTAATGGATGAGAGGAGTTCGACCTAACCAAGGCCCATAGTTTCGTTATCAGGGCCAGTTGATCGGGGTATAAAGGGAGTGGTGTAGGGATTGGCATAGCCGAGTCACCCCAGGCTCAAAAATATGTTAGAGTATTTACGGACAGTAGCTCTTTTGACGAGCCAGATAGTTCATAGTCCTTGGATTGCGTTAATCAGGGTTCGTCTATGTATGTCATGGGATATGTGTATGAAGAGAAGAGTTGTTAGGACAAGAGGATGAATGTTGTTGGTAAGTATAGGAGGATTATGCTTTGAAGTGTGTTTGATCGAAGCTCTCATATAGGATCGAGGCAGGATGGTTAGAGGTATATTAATCCCTCCACTGTAATTTCCTACATTATGAACTCACGAGGAAACTTATTATTTGTTATACATGAATAAAGGTTATTCCAGGAGCAATAGACTGTGATTGTAAAATGTAATGGGGGGACCAGAGTAGAAGTAACCGGACTGCAACACTGCTCTGCCAGGCTAATAAGATATGGGTTTTAGTTCAGTTTACAAAGAAGAACTTGGCAAAATTTACACAGGTCTCTAAGATTTAACATTAGAGGACTAAGAGAGGAGAGAGGAGTGACCTCTGATGGCTCTAATGGCTCCAATGCCCTAGGAAGGCTCTAATGCCCTAGGAAGGAAACCATGGATAGTACACGACATTTTGGGGAAGTTAGAATAATGGAATAGAAAGTTAAGAATTCGGTTAATAAGTTTACAACCTGAAGGTGTCAGTGCCTAGAAGATTGATTAACAGACTCATAGGTGACGAATGGATTAGGAAGTAGTTTTAAGAAGGGAGGATGTCCTAACCGCATGAGAGCCCGATAGTGTTTTCATTGGATTATAGCCCAGGAAGGTATATACATTTAGAATTGCTGAGTATGTCATGTAGATCTGGCAAGTTTAAACATTTAAGGACTAATGTTTCTAAGGCGAGAGGGGGAGGATGTTACATCCCGCATTTTTGTACATTAAAGTTTTGCTGTAAGTTAATCGACGTAAGCTCGAGAATGAGATTACTTTTGAGGTTATACATATTTAAGCCATTTATAACTAGTGACAGGTAAGTGTCATGAAGTTTAGAGGATAAACAATCAAAGAAAAAGAGTTTCGTTGAAGTTTAACATTTTGGGATAAAATACGGTCAAAGCTATAATACTCTGTATTTATGGACTAGGGCCATACAATGTACTATATGACCATGATAGTAAGGTATATAAAGTATGTTAAATTAGTATTTTGAGTGAATTAGGATGAGATTAGGTTGTCATTCTTAAGATGAACAGAAAAGGGAATCATTAAAGGACTTAGATTTATACACACCGGATAAGTAGGGAGAGAGTAACGTGGGGTTGGGTAGCAGACCTCGGTAATAATAAATCGAAGTAAATGTTATGGTATAATATAACCTACCAAGATGCAGAAATGCCATAAATAATCGAGGATATGAAACAAAATATAGCAATAACCGTATGTTCGACAAAGTACCAAGCAAGGAACTTCAGTACACCTATAGATGCCCAGAGGGATAGTTTGTCATAGTTATGATATGTTCACAAAGTGAGGCTTACAATGATTGGATAAAAGCTAGAGGAAAAAGGAGAGAAAAGTTACATAGGTGTGCGTACAAGGACCTAGTCGTACAGGCTGCTTCACAGAAGGTAGCAACAGTTACGATTTTGGAAGAATTCTTAACACAGGTTGTGGTGTGAGAAAGAGGCATGAAAGGGGGAATGCCTTGGCCGTTGGATTTATTCGTAGAATAGTTGGCTAGATTGAAAGGACAGTATAAACATATTTGTAAGATTTATAGTTTATGAGACTGATAAACACATCAGTCAACATTTGAGGACGAATGTTCAAAAGGGGGGAATGACGTTACACCCCATGATTTCCTGTGTAAAAGTACGTCGTAAGTCAGTTGATGTATGCTCGGAAAGTAGATCATCTTTGAAAGTACATAAAGTAAGATAATCATTTTACTTTAGAGGTTACAGATATTTAATGTCATGAACTTCAAGTATCAAGATGCTAAACAAATCAAAGAAAATAAGTTTTGTAGAAACGGCAAGTAGGGAATGTTATAACCCATACATTTGGGGTGATAATTGGGTGATTAATATTATAAGGAGGTGGTATTATGAGGTATTTGAGTCATATTATAGTTGTGCATTAATTTTGAAGTCAAACGAGTTAGGAAACAAAAGTGGACAAAAGTTGCCGCAAGTTACATTCATAATTTTACTTAAAATTTAGGTCTAATGTTACATAGATTTTCTCTTAATGTAATTTGAGTTACAGGGTGATTGTAAGGCCCCGTTACAATTTCCTAATGATTTAAGATTTTAAAGTGCGCCAGTGGTATTTGAGGATAACATATTCGAGTATTAAAGGAGACCTATGGGATAGAACCACATCATTTTGAAATGACAATAAATGTTTAAGGTGTATTGGATCATACTAAGGAGTTTTGTGAATGGCAAGAATTAGTGTGGAACAAGTTGGATACATTAAATGGAAAACATATATCAATTAGCACAAGACCCGACTTCAAACGATTGCCACTCCAAAAATATAATAACTTAAGTGGTGTTATACCTACCAAATTAAAGCCTGTGAGTCTAGTTTCCAATGCATCAAACCGTTTGTCATTTGGATATTTCTACAGTACGTTATAGCCATTTTACCGGACCCACGCCCAGATGCGCGACCACGTATATAAGTGGGTTTCTACCTTATGTGCTTGGTCAGACGTGCAGTTACTTGACCAGGTGCACATCCGCGCACGTAGGAGCCTTATAAATACCCCCAAGGCCGAGCAGAGAGAGGGGCTAAGTCATTTCTTTGAGCTAGGGCTTTCATATCAAGGGGAACCCGTACTATACTTTCCTCCCATGAACCAAGGTAATATTTTTGGAGTAATGTTGAGTTTATTACTACTCTTAAACACTTATATTAACTAGGATTAATCTTGAAAATCCATAGATTTCCATTCAAATCCCCAAATTGGTCAAGAACACTACAAGTTGGAATTTTCAAGAGTCTCACTACAAGAGGTATGTCTACCATCTCTAACTACTCTATGGTGATTATCTATGTATGCAATATATGTTAGGACTTATGGGATGGTGATTGGAAGCCATAAGTGCCAAACTTGGATTGTGTTGGTGTTGTAGAGATTGTAAAATTATTTAATTAATGAGATTCATGGTTTGGGTGTGAATTGTTGGGCATGCGTGTGCTAATGAAAGTTGTGGATGGCCTAGAGACGATGGTAAGGTGAATCATTGGTATGGAAGGTGGTTGTTAGGTGAAAACAATTCCATTGAAGGATGTTGTTGAAAGATATTCACGTTAGATGTTTGATAATAAGTCAAAATGACTTAAAGTATAGAAATCATACTAATATTGGTACAAATATGCCGCATTGTTGTAAATGGAAGTTGTTTAGTGTGGTGGACCATCGTATTACTATTAAGGGGCGAATTTCAGGTATGTTGGCTAAACTACTCTCTTAGAATTGAATTCCATGATGTTTCCGCAAGTTTCAAGTATGGTTGGCTAAAATTTCTAATACATTTGACTATTCCGAATGAACCTTATGTCGATATATATATATATGTTCAAAATGTGTTTTGTATGCACTTATCATATTATGTTATCCTTCGAGAACGTGTTCAAAGTATGATATGTGTATTAAAATGTTATGACTCTTAGTCGTGTTTCAAATGAAAGTCCATTATGCTTAACTTGGAAAGAATACTTCATGCGTCCAAAACTCCTATTGCACATATATACAGTTAAGACATTGATTTTGAATACTCATATTGTCGATAATATATAAATATGCTTGAAAGTGATAGAAGTGAGTTGAAATTGTGTATTGCCCTTTTTGGGAAAAGTATTTCAAGAATAAATGGTGTGTTACTCCTCTATGATTTTAACTTGCGCTTCGTTTGCCAATCATTTCACTCTATTTCTTGGAAAAAATTCTATTGTGTTTAAAGTCTTCATTTCTAATGAACTTAAAGTTGTGATTTCAAAAATATTATATATGTCGATATTAATAATGATGATACATGAGAGAAAAGAAATGGAAGTGTGGGACATGAAATACGGCCACCGTGCCATGGATAAAGAAACTTGTGAATGGCCAAAAGAGACAAGGAAATATTGTTGTTATGAGTAGTTGAAAATACTAATTAAGATTTATACAATATGAAAGATGATGAGATGAATACATTTGTATTTATGTTACGTTGTGTTCAAAAACAAAAATAAATATTTTTGGGAGTATTATTAGCAAACCGAGGAAGGGTGATTCATATGGCCCACGCCCGAAACTACACGTGCCGGTGTAGGGGTGGATTATGGTGGATTGTGATTATTCCCCTTATTTAGTATGAGATTTAT
>AWOL01S0032986.1:0-13184 GCA_000715115.1 Nicotiana otophora
ATCATTCATACTCGTATCAAGCATGTTTTTCTAAATATATGTATGGACAAAAACACATCTTTTTGCAAATAGATTGTAGGCATAATGCTATTAGTTTTTTTAAAAAAAAAATAACAGTGGTGTTTGGGCAAGATCTATTGTGTTCGCTTTCACTAATTCACAGAATATTTTGACTTCCCACCTCGTATGTAAAGTCTAAACGGGGTCTCCCCATGGTTGGTATATGTTAATTTGAGTACCCGTATGGATTATTAAAGAACTTGGTTCTTTGCCATGTTCCTTAAGCGTAAAGTAATTAAACAAGCAATAAAATAAACACATCGATTTTTACGTGAAAAATTACCCGGCTCAAAATGTGCAAAAACCACGACCTACCACGTAGGATTTTCAACTCCAACTCCACTAGAACAATGAGCCAAAATATATCAATTACAAGACTGTAATTAAAGACTCTCCAGTACTCCTACTACTCCTATTTGATTCACAAGTTACTCTAACTTGTAAAGCAAAATACTCATTCCAACTCACTAATTGTTTATAACACTTGATTACAACTCAATTTCCTAAAACACATTCACCAGACTGACTCAGGAAGAATACAATGCAAGTACTAGACACGAGTAAACGACTTATGACACTTTAGTTGATGTGTGAAAAGATAGTTTAGAAGTCCAAAGTCGATCATATTTAAAACGCATCAACTTGAGATCTTCTGGGAGTCCTATTTATAGTCAGCTTCCTCTTTGATAGGACTCCTACTGCTCTAAGGATTCCACAAGCTTTGGAAATTTTGTCTCTGGTTGAATTATCTGTATCTTCTTGAGCAACGATCCTTATCACTTATAACAGCCTTCTTCAACCAAATTCGGACCTGGGTAACTTTGAGATAAAGTTATTAACTTGTACAGACGTACAAGTATCAACATGATGAGCTGGTTCTTCAGAACAATTAAGCAGTTACGTTGAGGACCTGGTTCTTTGAACATTTAGTCATACTTTGTTAATCATCAAAACTTCAATACTCAACAAATTCTCCCTTTTTGATGATGACAAACTTTGTACACAGCAGAACCAGGTAATCACACCAAAGAACCAGATAATCACAATAAGTGACAAGTACTATTGACAGACATGTATGTTCACAACCCATGACCTTCTAACCTTATCTTCCCCATGTTGGCCTCATCAAAAACACAAAAATAATGTTAGACATTAAGCACAGATAATGTAAGATTCAAGGCCAAACAGACTACTGTACAAGCTTAAGAAATATCAAGGCAAATAGACTAGGCTGATGATCCAATATAGTACAAAGCAGTAAAGCAGAGCAAGAGAAGACATTAAGTAGTGCCAAAAAAAAGCTCAGGGCCTTGTCTTCATCATTAGAACAAAATAAACAAAGCATACTTCAAACTACTCAGACTAAGACAAAAAAGAACAAAAGATAAGGCATCACTGGAATAGCAAAAGAACTAAGGACGCTGGGAAGGAACAAGTTCATGGGTGAGAAGCATAGGGGGTCAAAGCTTTCACAAGGGCGACAATTTGTTGGGCATGAGCCTCCCTATATCTTCTGAGCTCTTTCCTGAGTTGCCTTGTTTCCTTTCTCAACTCATTATTGTCTTCACGAACCTTGGCATTCTCTTCAACAGCCAACTCCAACCTCTTGCTGAGCTCTGCAGCCCTACTGCTTCCAAGTAGAATAGCAGATCTTGCGGGTCCTCTAGCCTTGATCTCCTCATACCCACACTGCTTGAGGGTAACAACATCCAAAACATCATTGTCGTCTCAAAACTTAAGCTTAAGTAAGGCAATGTTGAGCTTGTCAAATAACTCAGTCAACATATAACAATAAGGCATAGCATGCTTGGGTTTGGAAGTGTCTGCAGGCCTTGCCATGTGCTGAATCATCAGGCTCAAAAGATTGATAGGTCTACCAATGTCAAGTAGCTCTATCACAACCATGTCCAGTAGAGTAGCTTCATGTCTTCTCTCAGACCTCTGAAGAATGCAGGAATTGACAAAATGAAACAATAATTTGTGGAAGGGAGTCATATCAGTCTTGTACACTTTCTGGGGAGCATCTAGTTACATCATTGTCTATGGCTGGCCACTTTTTCTTCAATTAATTGTCAAATCCCAAGGAAGAGATATCCAGAAGCATCCCCAGCTCATCAGCATTAAACTCCATTTCAAAGCCCCTTACCTTACTCTTGACTACCTTCCCATCAAATTTGAAATTTGCATAGAATTCCACCACAGCAAGAATACATACTGGGGGGAAAGCTTTGAAAAACATGTGCTTCCAACCCTGTAGCTCAATTTGAAATTCTCATCAATGTTCCCAAGAATCTTTCCATTTAGTACTTTTCTGTTCCCGAACTCTGTGAGTCGATCAACTGTAGTTGGCACATTCTTTCTTGTCTTACCCCTACTGGCCCTTGCAGAAGGGGTAACAGGTTTTGTAGCTTTGGAACCCTTTCTCTTTGGTGTAGAAGACTTAGTTAGCAAGGCAGAGTCATACTCATCTTCTCCATCTACCTCAACAACAGGTTCCACAATTGAGACCTTCTTTTTTGGCTTCTTTGCACTTCTAGACTCCTTAATAATCTGTGCATCAACAACCTTTCTTTTACTCCTTGTAAGAGGAGTTCTGGCAGGAGGAGCCACCCCTTTCCTTTTTGAGACTGCTGACTTTGTAGCTTGCCCAATGGTCTTCCTGGGTTTCTTCCCTACCTCAGATAGTGGCACATCATCTTCATCACTGGTAGCTTCTTCATCTCCAGTGAAAGGAGTTAAAAGAGACCCGGGTTCTTTAGCCCTTGTCTCTTCACCAGTTTCTTCTGAAGGGGCTATGACAGTGTTCCCAATTGTCATGGAACTTTCATATTCCTCACTCACATTCCCGTCTTCTTCCTCACTCTCTTCATCATCTCCTTCACTCTCACTTACCTTTTCTTGATCCTTACCCTTACTTACAGAGTCCTCTTCTTCACTAACATTTTCTTCTTCTGCAGAATCATTAACTTGTTCACTTGTTTTATCATTTGTATCACTCTCCTTCTCATCTCCAGATACTCCCTCATTCTCACTCTTTTCTTCTTCATTGGCTATGTTTTGAGCATCATGCTCCTCATGACTGTTCACAGCTTCTTCTTCTTTTTCACCCCCATCATCTTCCTTATCCTCAGTCCAACTAAAAGAAAGGCCATCAGAAGCCTTCTTTTGCACAGGTTCTTTACTTCCTTCCCCCCCAACCACAGGCTCCACAGCTATAGTATCTACCTCCTTACCCAGATCCTCTGCACCCTTTTCTACAGTGAATTTCTCCACTGGTGGCTTTTCACTCGTGGGTGGGAGAGTATCTAGGGGTACAACATATATAGTAGATACCAAAATATCTAATTTGGAAGGAGGATGTTGTACTTGATCAATAGTGACTGGCATTGATTCCCCCTGAACCACAAATTCCTTAGCTACAGTGTCACTCTACGTAGCTGCATCAGGCAATTTCTTAACAGATTTTCTTGGAGTGGCCTTGACCTTTGTTGACTTAGGGGTATTTTTAGCAGTAAGCTCAGGTTCATGGGTGGTTAATTTTGGAGGAGGGTATATAGTGGAGGTGGGAATGATAGGAACAACATGAACAGTAGGAACATGGGATGATGATGTAGGTATAGTGGAGGATATCGAAGGAGAAGCAACAGGTGTGGGTGTGGGTGTGGATTTCCTTGATGGCTTAGCATTTTTCTTTGATTTGGGCTTCATGATTTTGGGTTTTGCTTCAGTCTTGATTGATGATTTGGCTTTAGAGGGTGTTTGACTGGCTTTAGGCGTGGTGATCAGATGAGAGACTCGAAG
This sequence comes from Nicotiana otophora, assembly GCA_000715115.1. Taxonomy (NCBI): domain Eukaryota; kingdom Viridiplantae; phylum Streptophyta; class Magnoliopsida; order Solanales; family Solanaceae; genus Nicotiana; species Nicotiana otophora. The sequence goes on from AWOL01S0032986.1 coordinate 3,862, forward strand.
AATAGAAAGAGAGAATTATTTATTGATAACTGCTTTTGATTCTTGCTTAGGGTTTGAGAGAAACAGTGAGGTCTGAGAAGTTGTTCATAAGATCCTTTTAAAGATGTTACTCCTGATTTGACTAGAAAAGAGAAGGTGACCGGATTTGAGTTCTAACGGGACTCTTATAAAGGTTACTTTGACTGTTAGGATTTCAGAAGTAATTGAACTCTAGTTGCACTAGGATTCCCCTTTACTCTTTGACTAGAAGACGATTGGAAGTGATGCCAACGGCATTAGAAGTCTGAGTATAACAATAATTTAAGGATATAAAGTCCTAGTGACTTAAGATAGTATGGCACATACCTGAGTCAAAGAACCAACTCCTAAGCAACTCCTTATTTGTTTCTGCAATAAAGCTTCACCACTTCATATTAGTATCATGCAATACAGTTATCAGTTAGATTTTCAAAGCAAGTAAGTGAGCTTAATACAAGCACAAAACTAAATCAAACACATGGTACTCAATTATCTACATTTAATTATGCCTTTTCTAGCCATCACTGGATTCAACTTAGTGGGAAGAGTTGATTAGACCTAGTCCTAGTCTATTCCTTTCAAAGTGATCCCTACTGAGAGGTTTAGTAAAAATATCATCAATTTGATCTTCAGTTTTACAAAAGTTAATTGAGATATTCTCATTTTTAACATTGTCTCTGAGAAAGTGATGTCTAATGTCAATGTGCTTGGTTCTCTTGTGCTGGCATGGATTTTGAGCAATATTTATGGCACTGGTGTTATCATAGAAAATGGGAACACAATCAACAAATATACCATAGTCCTTTAGCTGTTGTCTTATCCATAGCAACTGAGCACAGCAGGATGATGCTGCCACATATTCAGCATCAACTGTAGATAAGGCCACTGAGTTTTGCTTCTTGGTTCCCCAAGACACCAGACAAGAACCTAGAAAATGAGTTGTTCCTGAATTGTTTTTCCTATCAACATAAAACCCNGGTTTGAGAGAAACAGTGAGGTCTGAGAAGTTGTTCATAAGAGCCTTTTAAAGACGTTACTCCTGATTTGACTAGAAAAGAGAAGGTGATCGGATTTGAGTTCTAACGGGACTCTTATAAAGGTTACTTTGACTGTTAGGATTTCAGAAGTAATTGAACTCTAGTTGCACTAGGATTCCCCTTTACTCTTTGACTAGAAGACGATTGGAAGTGATGCCAACGGCATTAGAAGTCTGAGTATAACAATAATTTAAGGATATAAAGTCCTAGTGACTTAAGATAGTATGGCACATACCTGAGTCAAAGAACCAACTCCTAAGCAACTCCTTATTTGTTTCTGCAATAAAGCTTCACCACTTCATATTAGTATCATGCAATACAGTTATCAGTTAGATTTTCAAAGCAAGTAAGTGAGCTTAATACAAGCACAAAACTAAATCAAACATATGGTACTCAATTATCTACATTTAATTATGCCTTTTCTAGCCATCACTGGATTCAACTTAGTGGGAAGAGTTGATTAGACCTAGTCCTAGTCTATTCCTTTCAAAGTGATCCCTACTGAGAGGTTTAGTAAAAATATCATCAATTTGATCTTCAGTTTTACAAAAGTTAATTGAGATATTCTCATTTATAACATTGTCTCTGAGAAAGTGATGTCTAATGTCAATGTGCTTGGTTCTCTTGTGCTGGCATGGATTTTGAGCAATATTTATGGCACTGGTGTTATCATAGAAAATGGGAACACAATCAACAAATATACCATAGTCCTTTAGCTGTTGTCTTATCCATAGCAACTGAGCACAGCAGGATGATGCTGCCACATATTCAGCATCAACTGTAGATAAGGCCACTGAGTTTTGCTTCTTGGTTCCCCAAGACACCAGACAAGAACCTAGAAAATGAGTTGTTCCTGAATTGTTTTTCCTATCAACATACAACCCTGCATAGTCAGCATCAACATAACCAACTAGATCAAAGATATACCCTCTGGGATACCATAGACAGCCTTGAGATGTCTTAGTATCCTTTTGACAGCCTTTAGGTGAGATTCCTTAGGATTTGCCTAAAATCTTGCACATAATCCCACACTAAACACTATATCAGGCCTGCTTGCTGTGAGGTACAACAATGACCCAATCATTCCTCTATATAGTTTATGTTCCGTACTTTTCCCTTCTTTATCAATGTCCAGCTTTGTTGCAGTTGCAATGGTGTGTCAATGGACTTAGAGGAATCCATGTTGAACTTCTTTAGTAGTTCTTTGATATATTTCTGTTGATGTATCATGGTTCCAGTAGGTGTTTGCTTGATTTGCAGCCCCAGAAAAAAGTTCAATTCACCCATCATGCTCAATTCAAACTCATTTCTCATCATCTCAGCAAATTCCTTGCACATTGCTTCATTGGTAGCCCCAAAGATAATGTCATCTACATACACTTGCATAATCAAACTATTCTTCCCTCTGCTCCTTAAAAATAGAGTGTTGTCCACCTTTCCTCTTACAAAGTTGTTGGCTAAGAGGAATTTTGAGAGCCTTTCATACCAAGATCTTGGAGCCTGTTTCAGTCCATAAAGAGCTTTATCCAGTTTGAACACATAGTCAGGAAATCTTCACTTTCAAATCCAGGAGGTTGTTTTACAAACCGATGATAGGCTATAATTGCGTTTTTTAGTTGCTTATCGCACTCTAATTAACTGTACTTTAATTAAGTTTTAGCATTAATCGCTAGTGTTTGCACTAATTATGTGTTTTATGCCTTGTAGGAGTGATCCTGAGCTATGTAGATGTTATGGAATGAATTCAAGCTATTCTGGAGCTTTGAAGTCTGAGTAAAAGATCAAGGATTAAGTTGGGATCGTGTTCGGGGATCAACGGACAATCATGCACTTAACGAAAGAAACGGAGAATCGAGCAGGACGCTACCCAGGTGCGCGAGCGTGCACTGGGCGCGCAAGTGAGGCAGAATACCTTCCAAAGTGTGTGGCCATATGCGTTAGCACACTCCCATGTGCACGGCCGCACACGTCCTATTCCGGAAAGAGTCATATTTTGTGTAGGAGAAGGTATGTTTGTTTGGGCCTGACCCTGCTCGGTATATATACATGAAAAATGGTATTTTGGGACTTTTAACACATCTAAGACCTAAGGAGAAGTTGGAGAAGAAGAGCAGAAAGGATTTCATCATTCAATCCTCACTCAATACAAGAGTTTGGATCGTTGTATATTTTTCTTTAACTTAAACTTATTTGTGATGAACTACTCCATATCTATGAAGTAGTTCTCTTTAGGGATTGATGGATTTGGTGTATTGAGAATTGTTTGTGGATATTAACTCTAGTTTTTATGTATTGGATCGTTTTGGGTGTTTTAATTATTGTATCTATTTTCACATATTCATGTAATCGAAAGAGGCATAACCTGTGATATTTTTGCATTATATTGTTGGTTGAATTTATTGATTCTTCATAGTAATCGAAAACGGCTAGTTGAATTATTATTTAGACCTAATTAGTAGGATAATCATAAGAGGTTCTCCTAAAGACCAATCCACAACGAATTCCTGCATATCTTCACAGAGCTTAACTTAATTCATCTTGTGAGGTTGAGACTTAATCGAGAGAGTAGTTTCCACTGAACGTTTGAACTAATAATTGAGTGAATTCGAGAGACTCACTTTAACCTTATAAATGAATCAACTAGATTTAAACCCCAGACAAGTATATTGCACCTATCCAATCAACCCCTATTTTCTCATATTGATATTTTCTTTGCTTACTCTTGTTGCGATTGTTATTAGCTAATAGTTTAGACTTTTAGTTAATTTTAGTTTTAATCACACAAATCTAAATTGTCGATCATCTTGGATAGAAATTAAACTAGAAGCTACGAAAACATTGTTCAAATCTAATCTATGTGGATACGATATTTTTCTATACTATATTCGACTAGCGAGCATATTTAAGTATGTATTTTGCGCTCTTCACAAACACTTCCTCCTTCAGCTAACCATTCAAAAAGGCATTATTTACATCCATATGGTATAAAGTGAACTCCATGTGGGCAGCAAAGGCTATCAACATTCTTATAGCTTTCATTCTAGCTACAGGTGCAAATGTCTCATCATAGCCAATGTCATCCTCTTGATTGTATCCCTGAACCACCAGTCTGGCCTTGTTCCTTGTGATATTTCCTTGTTCATCCAACTTGTTTTTGAACACCCATCTAGTACCTATGACAGTTCTGTTCTTGGGTTTCTGTACCATGTGTCAGACCTTGCTTCTCTCAAACTGATTTAGCTCATCTTGCATGGCTATGATCCAGTCTGGATCCTTTAGAGCTTCTTTGATGGTCTTAGGTTCAACCTGTGAGAGGAATGTTGTGAGTGCACATAGATTTCTTAGAGAAGACCTGGTTTGCACCCCTGCATTTGGATCAGAGATGATATTATCAAGAGGGTGTGAGATTTGATGCTTCCATGGTCTGATCTGTATACCTAGAGAAGATTCACCCGAGTGACCCAAATGAGTAGGTTCAGTAAGTGTGGCTTCATTAGTCTTGCCAGCTGTTAGAGTAGTTCTTTCTTCTTGTTGTTCCTCATGATCACTGTCAATTTCCTTGTAGTTTTCAGATCCATCTTCATACTGAGGTTCAGATTCCTTTGTATTTCCATCATGAGTGAATCCTATGTCATAATCTTCATCCTACACACATTTCTCAGCCAATTATTAGATTCATCAAAAATAACATGAATATTTTCTTTCACACACATAGTTCTTTTATTAAAAACCTTATAGGCCTTACTATGTGGAGAGTAACCCAAGAAAATTCCCTCATCACTTCTGTCATCAAACTTACCTAGAGCTTCTTTACCATTATTATACATAAAATATTTGCACCCAAAGGCTCTCAGGTGAGTGATGTTGGGTTTTCTTCCTCAAAGTAACTCATAGGGAGTTTTCTCAAGAATGGGTCTGACCATGCATCTATTTAGCAGGTAGCAAGCAGTATTGATTGTCTCAACCCAGAAGCACTTAGGCAGTCCACTAGCAATCAACATGGTCCTCCCCATGTCTTCTAAGGATCTATTCTTTCTTTCTACAACCCCATTTTGATGTGGAGTTCTAGGTGCAGAGAAATTATGGTCAATACCATTTGAGCCACAGAACTCAAGGAATTTTGAATTTTCAAATTTAGTTCCATGGTCAGTTCTTATACTTAATACATTGCACCCTAGGTTTTATTGAATCATTCTAAAAAATACACATAAAACATAAAAGGTTTCATCTTTGGATCCCAAAAATAAAGTACAGGTATACCTGGAGAAGTCATCAACAATTACAAACACATACCTCTTACCTCCTCTGCTCCTTATTCTCATTGGTCCACATTGGTCTATGTGAAGGAGTTCCAGAGGTTTAGAAGTACTTATAAACTTTTTAGATTTAAAGGATGACCTTACATGTTTTTCTCTGACACATGCATCACTTACTTTGTCAGGTGAACTCAACTTTAGATAGCCCAAGGACCAAGTCCTTTGCTGATAACTTATTGAGTAGAGAGAGACTGCATGTCTAAGTCTTCTATGGCATAACAATGGATCATCTTACACTACACTCAAGCATGTGTTCTCACTCTAGGGAAGTGACATAATCGATATCTTATAGACATTGTTATATCTCTTACCCTTTAATACAATTTCATCAGTATCAAGCTTAGTGACAGTGCAAATTTTGGAATTGAATTTTACCTCGTTTATTTTGTCGCACATTTGAGAGATGCTAAGAAGATTGTGTTTAAGACCTACCACATAATACACATCTTTTATAGCATGAGAGATTGACTTGTCAACCTTGCCAATACCTGCTATCTGGCCCTTTTTGCCATTTCCAAATGACATACTCCCTCCTTGGAAGGCTGTCAGTGAGAGGAAGATTTTCTTTTCTCCAGTCATATGTCTTGAGCATCCACTGCCTAGATACCAGTCCTGATTGTTTCCTCTCACCTTAGCCTGCACTAAAATTCACAAGTTAGTTTTGGGAACCCAGACAAGCCTGGGTCCCTTTTTGTTGGAAAAAGGATGAATCAGACCCCTTCTTGCCCAGAAGGGGAGAGGATTAGAAGCTATTTTCTTGTTAACCTTAATCCACTTAGTATGGACATGAGGATTAACCTTTGGCTCCTTTTCCTTCTTCATATTTTTAGCAATACCAAAGGTGCTTCTAAACTGAGCATGAATTAAGGTAGGACAAATGTCTCTAAAGTGTCCTACTCTCCCACAATGAATGCACATGTTATAATCAGAAATTCCTACATACTTTGGGTCAAATTTAGGGACAAGTTTTTTGTAGCCAATTCCAGATTTGTTAGAACTACAGTTTTCATTCAACCAATTCAAGGCATCAGAAGATCTATGTTATTTTCTTAGTCTAGAGAGTTCATAATTAGCCTTTTCTAGGTTTTCATGTAGGACTTTATTTCTACATTCAGCATCACAAAGAATATTATTAGTAATTTTTAATTCCTTTTCAAGTTTATCCTGCAGATCACTCATTTTTCCTTTGCCATGTATATCAGGAGACTTCTCATTCTTAGAAGTAAGCTCAAGAACCTGGTTCTTAAATGTCACGAACAGAAATTCCTACCCTCGAGACCGTGATAGCACCTAATATTTCACTTGCTAGGTTAGCCAACGGTAGAATAGTTTTTTAGCCATTTTCAACAATTCAATTTAAATAATAACTAAGAACTAAAATAACTAAAATAGAGTGAGAAAATCACAACAATCGCGATATCTAGATACAATCCCAGAACTTGTGTCACAAGTGCACGAGCGACTAGAATAATACAAATAATGGTCTGAATGAAAGTAAAACTATCTGAAATGAAAGAAACAACTAGAATAAGGCAGAAGGGGACTTTAGGACTGCGAACACCGAGCAGTCGTACCTCAAGTCTCCTTCGGAAAATCAATCCGAGCAATCTATTGACCGACTCCAAAATGTGTACAAGAAGTGTAGAGTATAGAATGAGTACAACCGACCCCATGTACTCTGTAAGTGTAGGGCCTAACCTCGACGAAATAGTGACGAGGCTAAGGCGAGTTACGTACAATAACCTATATGCAGTATAATAATAATAACAAGAAAGGAAATGCATAAAAGATAAGGCAGTTAACTGATGAGAATAAACTCAATCCTTGAAATCAGTAAAACCAGAAACATCTTTCCTCAGAACCTCATATGGAAACACTGAAAGCTAACACAATGCAACAATGAATATAAAACACACAATCCGTTGCGGCGCGCTACCCGATCTCACCGTATAAACACAATCCTTCCTTATTTCACCATATCAATTATCAAGAATAACATATAAAATCCGTTGCGGCGTGCAACCCTATCCCACCATATAATCAGAATCAATATCATAATCCTCCCTTATTTCACCATATCGAAATAATATATAAATCTGTTGCGGCGTGCAATCCGATCCCACCATATCGATATAAATCCTCCCCTATTCCACCTGTTGTGGTGTGCAACCCGATCCATAACCAAAATTAATAAATGTAATCAATTCAACAACTCGATTCACGATTAAAGAATCATGAAATCAAAGCCATAAAGGNGAGATTGACTTGTCAACCTTGCCAATACCTGCTATCTGGCCCTTTTTGCCATTTCCAAATGACATACTCCCTCCTTGGAAGGCTGTCAGTGAGAGGAAGATTTTCTTTTCTCCAGTCATATGTCTTGAGCATCCACTGCCTAGATACCAGTCCTGATTGTTTCCTCTCACCTTAGCCTGCACTAAAATTCACAAGTTAGTTTTGGGAACCCAGACAAGCCTGGGTCCCTTTTTGTTGGAAAAAGGATGAATCAGACCCCTTCTTGCCCAGAAGGGGAGAGGATTAGAAGCTATTTTCTTGTTAACCTTAATCCACTTAGTATGGACATGAGGATTAACCTTTNCCTTCTTGCCCAGAAGGGGAGAGGATTAGAAGCTATTTTCTTGTTAACCTTAATCCACTTAGTATGGACATGAGAATTAACCTTTAGCTCCTTTTCCTTCTTCATATTTTTAGCAATACCAAAGGTGCTTCTAAACTGAGCATGAATTAAGGTAGGACAAATGTCTCTAAAATGTCCTACTCTCCCACAATGAATGCACATGTTATAATCAGAAATTCCTACATACTTTGGGTCAAATTTAGGGACAAGTTTTTTGTAGCCAATTCCAGATTTGTTAGAACTACAGTTTTCATTCAACCAATTCAAGGCATCAGAAGATCTATGTTATTTTCTTAGTCTAGAGAGTTCATAATTAGCCTTTTTTAGGTTTTCATGTAGGACTTTATTTCTACATTCAGCATCACAAAGAATATTATTAGTAATTTTTAATTCCTTTTCAAGTTTATCCTGCAGATCACTCATTTTTCCTTTGCCATGTATATCAGGAGACTTCTCATTCTTAGAAGTAAGCTCAAGAACCTGGTTCTTAAATGTCACGAACAGAAATTCCTACCCTCGAGACCGTGATAGCACCTAATATTTCACTTGCTAGGTTAGCCAACGGTAGAATAGTTTTTTAGCCATTTTCAACAATTCAATTTAAATAATAACTAAGAACTAAAATAACTAAAATAGAGTGAGAAAATCACAACAATCGCGATATCTAGATACAATCCCAGAACTTGTGTCACAAGTGCACGAGCGACTAGAATAATACAAATAATGGTCTGAATGAAAGTAAAACTATCTGAAATGAAAGAAACAGCTAGAATAAGGCAGAAGGGGACTTTAGGACTGCGAACACCGAGCAGTCGTACCTCAAGTCTCCGTCGGAAAATCAATCCGAGCAATCTATTGACCGACTCCAAAATGTGTACAAGAAGTGTAGAGTATAGAATGAGTACAACCGACCCCATGTACTCTGTAAGTGTAGGGCCTAACCTCGACGAAATAGTGACGAGGCTAAGGCGAGTTACGTACAATAACCTATATGCAGTATAATAATAATAACAAGAAAGGAAATGCATAAAAGATAAGGCAGTTAACTGATGAGAATAAACTCAATCCTTGAAATCAGTAAAACCAGAAACATCTTNCCAGAACTTGTGTCACAAGTGCACGAGCGACTAGAATAATACAAATAATGGTCTGAATGAAAGTAAAACTATCTGAAATGAAAGAAACAGCTAGAATAAGGCAGAAGGGGACTTTAGGACTGCGAACACCGAGCAGTCGTACCTCAAGTCTCCGTCGGAAAATCAATCCGAGCAATCTATTGACCGACTCCAAAATGTGTACAAGAAGTGTAGAGTA
>AWOL01S0032988.1:0-13931 GCA_000715115.1 Nicotiana otophora
ACACCCCATATTTTTGTACGTGAAAGTACGTCGTAAGTCAATCTAATGTAAGCTCAAAAAGGACGAAATCTTTCTACAAGAATAAAAAAGGTTTACCGAAGTCTTAAGTAAGTTAAGATAATTAAGACACTTATTAATCGTGATTTAAATGAGTTTAAAGTCATTATATGACTATATATGATGTTTGGATATAAAATAAAAATTTGGGAAAAATCGAAAAAATCGGATTTAAGGGTGGGGAACAATTTGTAGTGAACATGCAAATTGCAAAGCATCGATATTCAGACTCTTTCAAAGATGAAGCCATGGTTTAGAGTCAAAACAACTATTACACCCCATATTTTTGTACGTGAAAGTACGTCGTAAGTCAATCTAATGTAAGCTCAAAAAGGATGAAATCTTTCTACAAGGATAAGAAAGGTTTACCGAAGTCTTAAGTAAGTTAAGATAATTAAGACACTTATTAATCGTGATTTAAATGAGTTTAAAGTTATTATATGATTATATATGATGTTTGGATATAAAATAAAAGTTTGGGAAAAATCGGATTTAAGTTACGAAAAAATCGAGCTAAGATTTGCCTTGTAATGAGCCATTTTGAGAAATTAAATTTGTAAGTTTATGATGTCATTTTGGGACATATATTATACCAAAATAAAGGTATTTGAACCTAGTTTCCAACGGTCCAAACCATTCATTCATACGATATCGGGATAGAGAAATATGGATTTTTAAAGTAGGGTCACTAAGTCACGTCGCCGCACTTCGGAGAAACTAGCAGGTTTATAGGCCAGGTTGCGAGGTAGTTTTCTCCAAATATATTGAGAGTTACAGGGAGATATTTATATAGAATTAAAGCCCCATGTATCTAGTTTCTAATTCTGTAAATCGTTCATCAATACGATATCGGTGTAAAGAAATATTTGCGCTTTTATGAGATTGCATAGGAAGCCCCTATGGGACCCACTTGGTCAGGGCCGACCTTCACTTATTCTTATCTCATTTTTGGGACGAGCTTTGGTCATTTTTCGTCCTCCTTCCAGCCTCACACTCTCCAAACCCTCCCAAATAAAAGGCTCCAAACAAATTCCAAAGAAATACACCATAATCAAACATCAAAGTTAGCTTAAGTGAAGAAGAGAGTCTCTATGGTATTGTGATATGATTAAGGGTGCGTGTAAGCTAAGGGAAGCTTTGGTTAGAGATTTTTCAGATTATTTAAGGTATGTATAACACCCTATTTCTTGGGATTAATCTTATCTATGTATTTCTTAAGTTATTTGGATAAAAATTACAAGATAACACTTGAAAGGGGAAGAGATATTGTTATCTTTTGTTGGGTTGTTTTAAGGCTATATATATATGTTGTTATGTCTGGAAAATGGTGAAAATAACTTTATTATGATATGATTTTTGTTGTTATTTATGTATATATGTTGATCAAGTGAATTGATGAAAGAAACATATGAAACTTAAGATTGCAATTGAAGATTAGCTTAAGTCACTTCTATGGTGTTGTATTGACATTGAGGGATATTATAAGCTAAATGTAACTTGGATTTTGACTTGAAGCTACTGTAGGAGATATGTATATTGTGTTGTTGTATGTTCTTAAGGTTATCTTGATATTGATTAAGTTAAATGGATGGACTAGATATGAACTAGTGAATAAAGTTGCTAATTGAGGATAATTGGAGTTGTGGATTATTTTTTTTGTTATAAATATATGGTATAAGGCTGGAATCATTGATGAATGAATTCATTATCATGTTAATGATACTATTAAGTTAAAGTAAGAAGTTTATAAGGGGTAATATGGGGTATACAGATTCCATTTGGAGCTTGTCGCTCGCCGTGAAATAGTTGTGACTTGTTATTATTATATGGTGTCTTGTTATTGATAATTATGTATTGCTCTGGTCATTGTTGTTGGTATATGGTATTGGAGGGGGCTCTTGTTACAGGGGATATGCTACCCAAATTTACGTAAACAAGTTATTAGTTTAAGTTGCGGACTTAGCCTTTACTCAACACTGATTTTGAATCTCCTTATGCAATGGTAGATTGAGTTGAGTTGTTTGAAGAATTACTTTGAAGGTATTAAGGACTCAATGGAGTTAAGGTATGTTAAGGCTATCCCTTCTTTCCTTTTGGCATGATTCATATGATGCAACGAAACGAGCAAGCACGCAACTTTCACAAATGATTCAATTCCTAGAAGTACTAGGGTTGCCTATGTTCTTGTTTTCCCATATGTCCTACTATCATATCGTCTGTTCATGGGTCTTATGACATTCCGAGAGATCTTATTTCCTTATGCATTGCATTCATTTATACATGTACATTGACCCATGACCATATGGCGTTATATACGCGTATATTATATGTATATGGGGTATGAGAAAAGGTTATGGTGTTATATACGCACCTCCACCTGATCAGCTGGTATACGTTGATGATTTCGCCCACAGTGGCTGAGATGATATGATGAGATACCCTCATAGGCTTAATGATGTTATGTATGCATATACCTATGCATTGTATGACATTTATACGCACATGCATGACATTATAAATTTTTCATGATTCACGTAGCTATTCAGAATTACAGGTTGCCTATTTGGTCAGTATGATTTGGATATATATTGATTGGTATGACGGGCCTTGTCCCGACCTTTATGACATTTATGTACTTTTCGAGGCTTGTAGACAGATGTCATGTATATGGATACTGGTATGGCCTTATTGACATATGTTTTGAGTATACAAATGATTATGTCGGCCTTATAGGCCCGTATGTCACATGTATAAGTTTGTATTCCATGTTGGGTCGTCCTATGTCTAGTATTCCCTTATGTTTTATTTTATTTATCTCATGACGTCACTTCTGGCCCATTTACCTATGATGGTATGACAAGAAATATATGTTATGTTGGTTCTCGATTAGGTAAGGCACCGGGTGCCCGTCGCGGCCCATCGGTTTGGGTCGTGACAACAACAATCACAAATGGAAAGCCAAAAAATAAAATGAAATAAATTACTTCTCCTACTAATTTCTCTTATTGTTTTTTTGGTTTCTCACCCGTTGTCTGGTATCCGTATTGGAGTCCGACTATATCCGGATTCGCGCCGGCTAGGGTCCCATTCGGGGGGAAGCGCTCCCTGCCAAGGATTTTTCCATACCCAGGGCTCGAACTCGAGACCTCTAGTTAAGAAAGGAGCAGCCCCATCCGCTGCATCACATCCTTCGGTGGTGTAATTTCTCTTGTTTGCCGTTGTTGAATGAGGAGTAAATTTGTACTAGGTGACTAGATGGAGAAAATGACAATAAAATGACAATCTTAATGTCTAGGGGTATTTTAAAATAATCATCCATATATTTTTTTCGAGTAGATTTATTCTTTAAATTTATTAAAAATGAGCTCACATAATCTCCGTTAAGTTAAATGTTAACTCCATGCGTTAATACTCACACTTGCTTGTCACATGTTTGTTTTCCTAGCATGCATGTTGATTTTTAATTGATTCTTTGTTTTTCGTTCTGTTAGCTCTGTTCTGCAGTTCTGGGGAGGGCTCATCGGGCATCACGGCTAACAACTCCTTTATTTCTAATGTTTGGATCTGTTCTTTTTAATTCATATGGAAATTAATTTTTTGGAAAAGTTAATTGAAGAATATTTGTATTAGATATAAAAATCCTTTTGGGTTGTTTTCAGATATTAACATATTTTGGGTAAATTATATTGTTTTCGCACACAATTGTTTTCCTACTTTTAAAATTCTTTTCTATAAGCCACATTTGCATTTCAATATCTTAATATCATGGCCAGGGGCTGAACTAGAATGATGGGAGCGGATTCGGCCGAACCCTGTAACTTTGGTTTGAATTATGTATTTGTCTTAAAAATTCATTGATTATGTACAAATTATTAATTTAGAACTCAGTAAAGATTAAAATTTCGAACTCATAAACCTTAAAAACTAGCTCCGCCTCTGATCATGGCCAACAAGAGAGAGGTCTACATGCAAATAAAAAACAAAGGTTTTCCACATTCATGTTATGATGCGTTATTCATGTGACAATTACTCTTCGGTATATTAAGTTTTGTCCCATAGGGTTAAATTCCTCCGGAGAACACAGAACTTCAACATTATAGTACACTCAACTACATCTTTGGTTACTTTTTTCTTACACATCATATAAGATTTATTATTCTATTTTTTCTCTAATGATGTCATCTTAAATGAGACATAGCAGTGTGCTAGACGGATATCGGTCACGCGCATTTTAAACCTACAAACTAAATCTTAAATCCGTCTGTTAGATTAGTTAGTGTTTGATGGGAGTGTAGATAATTAATTGCATCGAGAAAATAAAATCAAGACCGAAAATATCGCAACAATCGTAGTATTTTATTTCAAATATTTGAGTGTACAATCTCTATGAATCCTCTGATTCTACTTTTCCAATAGTAAATAAATTCAAGGGTCTTTGAGCTTGATTTTGAACCTATATTTATTGTCACGAACGATGATCTTGAATTCAACTAGCACGAACTTTGATTTGAACTCGTACTCCTTGANTGTTCTGCAGTTCTAGGGAGGGCTCATCGGGCATCACGGCTAACAACTCCTTTATTTCTAATGTTTGGATCTGTTCTTTTTAATTCATATGGAAATTAATTTTTTGGAAAAATTAATTGAAGAATTTTTGTATTAGATATAAAAAATCCTTTTGGGTTGTTTTCAGATATTAACATATTTTGGTTAAATTATATTTTTTTCGCACACAATTTGTTTTCCTACTTTTAAAATTCTTTTCTATGAGCCACATTTGCATTTCAATATCTTAATATCATGGCCAGGGGCTGAACTAGAATGATGGGAGCGGCTTCGGCCGAACCCTATAACTTTGGTTTGAATCATGTATTTGTCTTAAAATTCATTGACTATGTACAAATTATTAATTTAAAACTCAGTAAAGATTAAAATTTCGAACTGATAAACCTTAAAAACTGGCTCCGCCTCTGATCATGGCCAACAAGAGAGAGGTCTACATGCAAATAAAAAACAAAGGCTTTCCACATTCATGTTATGATGCGTTATTAATGTGACAATTACTCTTCAGTATATTAAGTTTTGTCCCATAGGGTTAAATTCCTCCGGAGAACACAGAACTTCAACATTATAGTACACTCTACTACATCTTTGGTTACTTTTTTCTTACACATCATATAAGATTTATTACTCTATTTTTTCTCTAATGATGTCATCTTATGAGACATAGCAGTGTGCTAGACGGATATCGGTCACGCGCATTTTAAACCTGCAAACTAAATCCTAGATCCGTATGTTAGATTAGTTAGTGTTTGATGGGAGTGTAGACAATAAATTGTGTCGAGAAAATAAAATCAAGACCGAAAATATCGTAACAATCGCAGTATTTTATTTCAAATATTTGAGTGTACAATCTCTATGAATCATCTGATTCTACTTTTCCAATAGGAAATAAATTGAAGGGTCTTTGAGCTTGATCTTGAACCTATATTTGTTGTCACAAACGATGATCTTGAATTCAACTAGCACGAACTTTGATTTGAACTCGTACTCCTTGAATCTTGATTTGTTCTTCGTTCTTGAGCTTGAACTTAATTTGTTTTTCGTTCTTGAGATTGAACTTGATTTTATTGAACTTGAACTTGATTGCTTGAAGCTTGAAACTTATGGAGGAATTTGCAGTGTTTGATCCACGAGCTCTTTCTTGCTTCTTGTTATAACTTCTGGTGTCTTTTCTGGGTTATGAACACCCCTATTTATAGTTGTGGAAGGGAGGAGTTGTGATAAGAACAAACTCTTTCCGACCAATCAAATTGGAGTATGACATGGCCGCATTTGATTGGTCAGAACATGTCACTTGCACACGTGGCGTTGTTTCATTGGTCTTTTAATGTGACTTGGTCTTTTAATGTGACTTGGCATGCCTTGTCATTTTGACACGTTGCATGATCCTATTGGCTCTTCTGTTTGAATTGGCGTGTCACGTCATTTCATGTGTGGCACCAAACGGAGCCTCTTTGAAGATGACATCTTGGGCCTAATGAAGTGGGCTCATCACTTTAGCCTAATGGATTAAGACTTATTTATTTAATCCATATATATTGGATTTATATAATTAATCCAATTATATTAGCCAATAATATCTATTTGAACCAATATATCTTGAACTATAAAATATAATCCAAATTATTTTATGAATTTAATTTTAATAAAATTTATATGTCTACAAATGCCCACTACTTCAAGGCTTGTCAAGGTTTTTTAACTTTTGAAGACTAGGCTTGAAGTATTCATATAATAAATGTCTTCATTTGCTTTACACTTTTCATTGAAATATCTAATTGATCTTCACATAAAAACGTTCAAATTGATAAGAATGGAAAATATAAACATTTGAGAATCTCCATGAAAATTCACGTGAGCCCACTATGATCTACTTGAATTAGCTCTCTTTGATCACCCGAATTGCACGATGCATTTACAAGTCAAGTTTTTTTTTTTAGGAGACAATGACACAGATTCCAAGTTGGAAACATATTTTTCAGCCGCCAGTTGCTTGTCCTCCTAGTTGAATTAGAATGCCAAATTCTTGTTGGATTCTATCAAACTCTTACTAGTCCCATATCGCCATTCATCTTCAAATAGTCGTACCACTGAATCTATATAAAACCCTTATTCTCATACAGTTTGAGCATTAATCTTTGGTTCTTTCAAGCTGCTCAGAAAACAAGTAACGAGAAGGTAAATATTTTACTTCTTTTCTCTTGCGTTTTCTTTGCTTGTTCTTTTCTCTTTTTTATTTTTTTAGGTCAAACAATAAGGATATGTTCTTATTTAACGAGATTATCCATATATGAAGAAGACAATAATAGGGTTTGAGGGGATGGGTACTCATCCCCGCCCAAATATTGGAGAGATTATTCTTAATGTGGCTCGACTATCGGAGAGATTACTCTCAATGTGACTTAACTATCGGAGAGATTACTCTCATTGTGGCTCGACTATCGGAGAGATTACTCTCAATGTAGCTCGACTATCGGAGAGATTACTCTCAATGTGGCTCGACGATTGGAGAGATTACTCTCAAAATGACCCGACTATCGGAGAGATTACTCTCAATGTGGCCCGACTATCGGAGATATTACTCTCGATGTAGCTCGACTACCGGAGGCCATTTCATCCATTTAGACCTTTGTGCCCATTCTAATATTCTTGATTTGGACTTTGATGACCATTTTTTCTCTTTTTTTTTATGTCCGAACTTTTGCCTAGGTCGCCTCTTTCGAGGTTTTCAACCTAGCGAACTCTTTTTTTTTAGTGGTGGGCCATACACAGTTTAGACTCATGCGGGGGCCATACACAGTTTAAACTCATGCGGGCCAGGAGTATAGGAACATGCAGTTTAAGCTCATGTGTCAAGGAGTGTTGCAATTTCAAGGATAATACTTCTTCAAAAACTTGTCATTGATAGGATCGATTCTCATGCCATCTGCATCAACCAGCTTGTAAGCCCCACTTGAATAAGCTTCTTGCACGACATATGGCCCATACCATTTTGAAGTGAACTTCCCTACAGGTTTATGGGAAGTAATAATGGGTTTTCTTATGTAAAGGACTTGATCTCCTACCTGAGACAATCAAGCTTGATAACATCCAAGACTCTGTTGAGTTTCCAACCTTTTCTTATCAAGAGCCTCCAACTCTGCTAATCGAAGTATAGCATTTTCTTCATCAGTGATCCCTTCTTGAATAGCCAGTCGTAATGAAGGTATTTGACTCTCGAGTGGCAAAACAGCTTCGACTCCATAAATGAGCGAATAAGGAGTCGTTTGTGTTGGCGTGCGGTGAGTCGTCCTATATGCCCATAGAGCTTCTTCCATATGGTCATTCCAATCTCGTTTGGATTTGAAGATGACTTTCTTTAACAAGTTGCATAGAGTTTTGTTGAATGCCTCAGCTAGACCATTGGCGGCAGCATTGTACATCGAAGAGTTACGTTGCTTGAAGCCAAAGAGATCACAAATCTTGTTCATCAACCTATTATTGAATGGCTTTCCATTATCCGTTATTATGTAACGGGGAATGCCAAAGCGATAAATTATGTTTACTCGGATGCAACTTGCAATATTTTCCTTCTTTACCTCCTTAAGAGCAACAACTTCAGCCCATTTTGAGAAGTAATCAGTTGCAGCAAAGATGTATAGGTGCCCACCAGAGGACTTTGGTAGTGGTCCAATAACATCCAATCTCCAAGCATCAAACGGCCAGGATGCCACAGTCGGGTGCAACACTTCAGGAGGTTGATGAATAAAATTCGCATAGAATTGACAAACCTTGCATCTTCGAGCGTAGTTCAAGCAATCTTTTACCATCGTTGGCCAATAATATCCTATCCTTTTTATATGAAAGTAGAGCTTTGGTCCAGACTGATGTGACCCACATACCCAGAATATGCCTCTTGCAAAGCTTGAAGTGCTTCTTCTTCCCCTAAGCATCGCAAGAGTACTCCCTCGAATGACCTTCTATATAGAGTATCATTGTAGTAAAGGAAGCGAGGTGCACGACGACGGATTTCAGTCCTTCTCCTCGAATTTTCTGGAAGTATCCCATAGATTAAGTAGTCAATAATGGGTTGTCTCCATTCTTCTTTCTCAGCTTCAGAAAAAACAACAAGATGCTTAAGTTCATTTCCTTCACCTTCAACCTTATTTGACGACGATACTACCCATTTTTGGCAGACAGTAACTTGCGCTTGATCAGGCAGGGTTAACGATGAAGCTAGGGCAGCTAAAGCACCAGCCTTCTTGTTTTCTTTCCTTGGCACATGTTGAATAGTCACGTCACCGACCCATCCCATTAATGTTTTAGCATAATCATGATATGGGCGTAGTTCAGGTTTCTTAACCTCGTAACTACCTAAAAGCCGGTTGATCACCAACTGAGAGTCACCAAAGACTTGCAATTGCAACCGCTTCATTTCGACAGCCATTTCAAGCCCAAGTATTAGTGCTTGATACTCAGCAATGTTGTTAGAGCAGAGTTGCGTCAACGTAAAAGAGTAGGGCAGAACTTCACCTTGAGAAGTGACAAATACTACACCAACACCAGCTCCTTCGCGATGTGCAGCACCATCAAAGTACATCTTCCATGGAGGTTGAACTTCAATGACCATTGCGTCCTCATCAGGCAGTTCATCAGTTAGCTCCCAATCATCAGGTATAGGGTGATCTGCCAAGAAGTCTGCCAAAGCTTGTCCTTTTACAGCTTTTTGAGGGATGTACAAAATCTCGAATTGTTGAAATTGGAGATACCATATCGCTAGTCGATCACTAAGGACAGGTTTTGACATCACAAACTTGATGGGATTTTCTCTAGAAACCAAACGAACGACATGAGCTTGAAAGTAGTGCTTCAACTTTTGGATTGCGAAGATTAGCGCCAAACATAACTTTTCAATTGGCGAATAATTTAGTTCATTTGGTGTCATCATCCTGCTCAAGTAGTAAAAGGAGTTTTCTTTCCCTTCACTATTTTTTTGGGCCAACAGCGCTCCAACAGACTTTTCTTGTGCTGAAATGTATAGTATCAGCGGCTTTCCAAGAGTAGTTGCTGCCAAAATTGGAGGCTTCATCAAGTAGGATTTAATGCTCTCAAAGGCATTGCTATACGCTTGGTCCCATTTGAAAGGGACACATTTCTTTATAAGGCGACTGAAAGGTTGGCACCTCCCAGCTAGGTTTGATATGAATCTCCTAAGGTACGCTAACTTTCCTTATAGACTTTTCAATTCGTGAATATCCCGAGGCTCATGCATTTTCAAAATGGCATCCACTTTGGCTTGATCAATTTCGATCCCTCTATGTCGGACAATGAAACCAAGAAACTTTTCAGAAGTAACTCCAAAGGCACATTTCAATTGATTCATCCTAAGTTGGTACCACCGGAGCAACTCAAACACCATTCTCAAGTCTTTCAAGTGGTCGCCATTCTCTCTTTATTTTACCACCAAGTCGTCAACATAGCATTCGACATTCTTGTGGAGAAGATCGTCAAAAATATTCTACATATCCCTTTGGTAAGTAGCACCAGCGTTCTTCAAGCCAAAAGGCATTACCTTGTAGCAAAACATACCATTGGGGGTGCGAAATGCAGTAAGCTCTTCATCTTTTGGTGCCATACGAATTTGGTTATAGCCCGACGAACCATCCATGAAAGACATTGCCTCGTAACCAGTAGTAGCATCGATCATCAACTCTGGAATAGGGAGCGGGAATTCATCTTTGGGACATGCATTGTTGAGATCCCTGAAGTCAATGCATACTTGAATCTGGCCATTCTTCTTCCTTACAAGGAGGACACTACTTGAAACTCATGTTGGGTATTTAACTTCCCGAATAAATCTAGCTTCAATGAGTTTGTTAACTTCGGTTTCGATCAAGGGAACCAAGTCTGGCCTAAAGTGCCTTTGAGCGTGCTTAACAGGACGAGCGCCATTCTTGACTGCAAGGTGATGGACTGCTACTTTAGGGTCCAAGCCAGGCATTTCTTTGTAACTCCAATCAAAGATATCCCTAAACTCCTTGAGTAACTCAATATAAGTGCTTTCATCATCAACTTCTAGTAAAGCACTTAGGTAGGTGGGTCTTGGTTCTTCATCGGTGCCAAGGTTAACTTCTTTTAAGGCATCAATCGTTGACTTCACCCCTTCTTCAAGTTCTGACGGATCATCTTTTGCCTCTTCATCTTCTTGAGGGTCCCCATCATTGAAGGATATGTGATAACATGGTGAAACATCCTCTAATTCTGCATTATCCTCCATTGAAGATGGAACACCATTATTGCCTTGTACAGTAACATGATACGAAGAACCCAGACTTTTTTCATCTTCGTCACGTTCCTTAGTATAGACGACAGTATATGGCTTTACCTTTAGTACCACAAGTTTTGTTTGTCGCCTCATTCTATAAGAAACCAAACTTTGGAAATCCTTAGAGATATTCTGGATTTTGGGCGAAGTGGGTGTTTTTATGCTTTGAAAATTTCTCTGGAACTTGTTCCCCTTCTTTAATGGACCCAATCTCTCAAACACGGAAGTCCTCACAGTTGATTTTTCAAGTCGATCAAAGACAGAAGGCTTGTTAGAAGCGGCAGATTCATCTTCTACACTGATATAATTGATGATTGCCCTTCTTATGGAGATGTGCACTAGTGATGGTTGTTTGTATCCCAAACCTTCACGTGGTTGTCTCGTCACAGCTTCTGATGGTAGCTTCCCTAACTTTGACGGCTAATTAGGATTGTATCCGGCTTTTGCAAATGGTATGTAAGTATTAGGATCAAAACCTTTATATGTTCGCTTTGTAGGGGGTGTCACATTCTGCAAATGATTCTGGGCCACAAACCTTGCAAGCGGCATTGAGGACGACTTTACTGCCTCAATTCGTTTCACCAGAAGAGTTAACCTCTTTAGCATGTTAGTTTGGAGATTAGATGATTCACCTTCATCTTTATTCTTTTTAGGGACGTATTGGAGCAGAGGAGTTACTTTCTTGCCGTGAGACACAATGTTCCCTTTATGAGACTTATTTGGGTTGGGGTATACCTTCTCAGCAACAGCTTTGGTTTTGTCAGCAACCACCTCAGCTCTCTTAACCGTGGACTCATCATCCTTGTCATTCATGACATCATTAACTTTTAGCTCTTTCACAATGCGGTTCTTCAAGTAGAACTTTACATCGGCGAAGTGTAACTCAACCTCGGTGAATGGCTCGTCATCAACAATTATCTTCTTCTCGACTTCACCTTCGTAGTATTTCAAACATTGATGGTAGGTAGATGGAACCACTTTATTCTCATGTATCTAAGGCCTTCCAAGAAAGACGTTGTATGAAGTCTTTGCATTGATCACATGTAGCCATGCACTTGATTGCATATCTTCAATGATGATTTCCAGTCTGATCGCGCCTATGGCTCTTTTCCCCCTTGGTTGAATCCTTGGATCATCACATGACTTTCTGAGAGTTCGTTCATAGGAATACCAAGTTTTTCATAGTGCGAATTGGCAAAATGTTCACTGAGGATCCTCCATCAACCAAAATTCAATTTATCCTTTCATCACACATATAGCCAACCAGGTACAATGGGCAGTTATATAGAGTGTCACCTAGCAGAAGATCGTCATTTGTGAACGTGACTTTTTCCTCACAAGCATTAACTTCTGAGGAGTAGACTCGATGAGCTTTTCCGAAGATGTTGCCAACGGTAGGTCATCACTCTTTTCTTTCCCTTCGTCAGCATGGCAACAAGAGGCATCGATACCCCCATGGGAAATCTTCATGCGGAACCAACTTGGTAAAAACTCCTCCAAGGTCACTGGATTTCGTGGCTTTTGAGAGTGGTACACCTCCACTTTTGCTTTCTTTAAGTGCTTAACTGGATTCCATCTCCTTGGTCTTTTTACCATCATTTTCCTTGTTGGTTGTTCTACTGATTCTTTTCGTGGGCTCCTTCTGTGGTGCCTACGACGAGTCACCAATGTCCAACCTTCATCATCATCAGGTTGATTGACTTCAGCTTTGTCATTCTCGAGTAATTCTTCATCTTTAGTTTCTTTAAAACCACATAATTCATCCGGACTGAATAAGCCAAAGGTGATAGAGACTTGATTTGTGTTTGCTTTCTCATCTTCAAGCACGATCTTCTTTTCGCGATCCAAGTCTATAACTTTGTCCTTGAAGACAAAGCACTTCTCCAGAGGGTGGCTCACAAGTCGATGGTATTTGCAGTAATTTGGGTCATTTGTTTTCCCAGCTTTATTTGGTCGCTTCATTTTCGGAAGCGCAATGAGATTTAACTCGATGAGTTCTTCAAAAATAGTTGGCACATCAGAATCCAGAAATGGGTACTCTTTATCTTGCATTTCTTTTATAGTCAACTTTTCACTTGGCTTATCATGAAAAGAAGTGGATTTCATACTCTGCTTCTTGCTCACCTTCGTCGTGAACTTTACAAGTGATGTGTTGACATTCATAACTTCTTTGCTTTCAGGCTTGGGTACGAACTTACCCCACTTCCTGACTTCTTGCTTGTCGTTCCCCTTGAGAGGTTCATAGATGGGCAGCCTTTCATTTCCAGCAGAGGCCATGCTCAATTCCATGTCATGGGCACGGGTTTCAAGTTCTTCAAATGTGCTAGGCTTGATACCTTGCAAGATGTAGCGCAATTCCCAATGCATGCCTTGGATGCATATCTCTATGCCCGAAGCTTCACTAAGCATGTCTTTGTAGTTGAGGCTTGAATTCCTCCAACGATTGATAAAGTCGATAACTGGTTAACCCTTTCGTTGACGAGTATTTGTAAGTTCTATCATACTTACAGTACGTCTCGTGCTATAAACTCGATTGAGGAATTCTTGCTCTAGTTGATCCCAGCTATCAACAGATCCAGCCTCGAGGTCCGTGTACCAATCAAAAGCATTTCCTTTTAATGAGCGGACAAACTGCTTGACGAGGTAATCTCCATAAGTCCCAGCAATGTTGCATGTCTCAACAAAGTGTGCCACATGTTGCTTTGGATTGCCTTTGCCATCAAACTATTGAAATTTTGGAGGTTGATAGCCAGCAGGCATCTTCAACATATTGATCCTTGAAGTGTATGGCTTTGCGTAGGTAAAGGAGGACCTGGAAGCGACTTCATATTTGTTTTTTATAGTCCCTTCAATGAACTCATTTAGTTGATTGATTGGAATCATCCCTTCCGAAGAGACTGGAATTTCCTTAGTGGATGCAACTTGTCGTGGGGGGGATCAATCTCCTGAACTTGAGGGAGTTTGCCAGGTGCATGGGTGGATTCTTCTTCCATCAAGATTCCCACCC
>AWOL01S0032989.1:0-13318 GCA_000715115.1 Nicotiana otophora
CCCTAGTCTCTTTTCCAATATAAGGTCTCCACTCCCTAGTTGATGTTATTTTAGACATAGGGTCTTCAATTCCTAGTCTATTTTCCAACATAGGGTCTTCACTCCCTAGTTGATGTTATTTTAGACATAGAGTCTACACTCCCTAGTCGCCTTTTCCAACATAGGTTCTCAACTCCCTATTTGATTTTTATTTTTTAGACATAGGGTCTACACTCCTTAGTCGCTTTTCCAACATAGTGTCTCCACTCCCTAGTTGATGTTATTTTAGACATAGGGTCTCCTCTCCCTAGTCGACTTTTCCAACATAGGGTCTCCACTCCCCAGTTGATTTTTATTTTTTAGACATAGGGTCTCCTCTCCCTAGTCGACTTTTCCAACATAGGGTCTCCACTCCCCAGTTGATTTTTATTTTTTAGACATAGGGTCTTCACTCCCTAGTCACCTTTTCCAATATAGGGTCTCCACTCTCTAGTTGATGTTATTTTAGACATGGGTTCTCCACTCCCTAATCGCCTTTTCCAATATAAGGTCTTCACTCCCTAATTGATGTTATTTTAGACATAGGGTCTCCAATCCCTTTTTGCTTTTCCAACATAGGGTCTCCACTCCCTTGTTGATGTTATTTTGGACATAGGGTGTCCACTCCCTAGTCGCCATTTACAACATAGGGCATCCACTCTATAGGTTATTTTTAATTTATTAGACATATGGTCTCCACTCCCTAGTTGCCTTTTCCAACATAGGGTCTCCACTCCCTAGTTGATTTTATTTTAGACATAGGGTCTCCACTCCCTAGTAACTTATCCAACATAGGGTCTCCACTCCCTAGTTGATTTTATTTTAGACATAGGGTCTCCACTCCCTAGTAACTTATCCAACATAGGGTCTCCACTCCCTAGTTGATTTTATTTTAGACATAGGGTCTCCACTCCCTAGTAACTTATCCAACATAGGGTCTCCACTCCCTAGTTGATTTTATTTTAGACATAGGGTCTCCACTCCCTAGTAACTTATCCAACATAGGGTCTCCACTCCCTAGTTGATTTTATTTTAGACATAGGGTCTCCACTCCCTAGTAACTTATCCAACATAGGGTCTCCACTCCCTAGTTGATTTTATTTTAGACATAGGGTCTCCACTCCCTAGTAACTTATCCAACATAGGGTCTCCACTCCCTAGTTGATTTTATTTTAGACATAGGGTCTCCACTCCCTAGTAACTTATCCAACATAGGGTCTCCACTCCCTAGTTGATTTTATTTTAGACATAGGGTCTCCACTCCCTAGTAACTTATCCAACATAGGGTCTCCACTCCCTAGTTGATTTTATTTTAGACATAGGGTCTCCACTCCCTAGTAACTTATCCAACATAGGGTCTCCACTCCCTAGTTGATTTTATTTTAGACATAGGGTCTCCACTCCCTAGTAACTTATCCAACATAGGGTCTCCACTCCCTAGTTGATTTTATTTTAGACATAGGGTCTCCACTCCCTAGTAACTTATCCAACATAGGGTCTCCACTCCCTAGTTGATTTTATTTTAGACATAGGGTCTCCACTCCCTAGTAACTTATCCAACATAGGGTCTCCACTCCCTAGTTGATTTTATTTTAGACATAGGGTCTCCACTCCCTAGTAACTTATCCAACATAGGGTCTCCACTCCCTAGTTGATTTTATTTTAGACATAGGGTCTCCACTCCCTAGTAACTTATCCAACATAGGGTCTCCACTCCCTAGTTGATTTTATTTTAGACATAGGGTCTCCACTCCCTAGTAACTTATCCAACATAGGGTCTCCACTCCCTAGTTGATTTTATTTTAGACATAGGGTCTCCACTCCCTAGTAACTTATCCAACATAGGGTCTCCACTCCCTAGTTGATTTTATTTTAGACATAGGGTCTCCACTCCCTAGTAACTTATCCAACATAGGGTCTCCACTCCCTAGTTGATTTTATTTTAGACATAGGGTCTCCACTCCCTAGTAACTTATCCAACATAGGGTCTCCACTCCCTAGTTGATTTTATTTTAGACATAGGGTCTCCACTCCCTAGTAACTTATCCAACATAGGGTCTCCACTCCCTAGTTGATTTTATTTTAGACATAGGGTCTCCACTCCCTAGTAACTTATCCAACATAGGGTCTCCACTCCCTAGTTGATGTTATTTTAGATATAGGGTCTCCATTCCCTAGTCGCCTTTTCCAATATAGAGTCTCCACTCCATAGTTGATTTTTATTCTTTAGACATAGGGTCTCCACTCCCTAGTAACTTATCCAACATAGGGTCTCCACTCCCTAGTTGATGTTATTTTAGACATATGGTCTACAGTCCCTAGTCTCTTTTCCAACATAGGGTCTCCACTCCCTAGTTAATGTTATTTTAGACTTAGGGTCTCCACTCCCTAGTCGACTTTTCCAACATAGGGTCTCTACTTCATAGTTGATTTTTATATTTTAGACATATGGTCTCCACTCCCTAGTCTCTTTTCCAATATAGGGTCTCCACTCCCTAGTTGATGTAATTTTAGACACAGGGACTCCACTCCCTAGTCTCTTTTCCAACATAGGGTCTCCACTCCCTAGTTGATGTAATTTTAGACACAGGGACTCCACTCCCTAGTCTCTTTTCCAACATAGGGTCTCCACTCCCTAGTTGATGTAATTTTAGACACAGGGACTCCACTCCCTAGTCTCTTTTCCAACATAGGGTCTCCACTCCCTAGTTGATGTAATTTTAGACACAGGGACTCCACTCCCTAGTCTCTTTTCCAACATAGGGTCTCCACTCCCTAGTTGATGTAATTTTAGACACAGGGACTCCACTCCCTAGTCTCTTTTCCAACATAGGGTCTCCACTCCCTAGTTGATGTAATTTTAGACACAGGGACTCCACTCCCTAGTCTCTTTTCCAACATAGGGTCTCCACTCCCTAGTTGATGTAATTTTAGACACAGGGACTCCACTCCCTAGTCTCTTTTCCAACATAGGGTCTCCACTCCCTAGTTGATGTTATTTTAGACATAGGTTCTCTACTCCCTAGTTGCCTTTTCCAACATATGGTGTCCAATCCCTAGTTGATTTTTATTTTCTAGACATAGGGTCTCCACTCCCTAGTCTCTTTTCTAACATAGGGTCTCCACTCCCAAGTTGATGTTATTTTAGACATAGGGTCTCCACTCCCTAGTTGATATTATGTTAGACAAAGGTCTCCACTCCCTAGTCACCTTGTCCAAGATAGGGTCTCCAGTCCCTAGTTGATTGTTATTTTTTAGACATAGGGTCTGCACTCCCTAGTCGCTTTTCCAACATAAGGTCTCCACTCCCTAGTTGATGTTATTTTAGACATAGGGTCTCCACTCCCTAGTCGACTTTTCCAACATAGGGTCTCCACTTCATAGTTGATTTTTATTATCTATACATAGGATCTCCACTCCATAGTCTCTTTTCCAATATAGGGTCTCCACTCCCTAGTTGATGTAATTTTAGACATAGGGACTCCACTCCCTAGTCTCTTTTCCAACATAGGGTCTCCACTCCCTAGTTGATGTTATTTTAGACATAGGGTCTCCACTCCCTAGTCGACTTTTCCAACATAGGGTCTCCACTTCATAGTTGATTTTTATTATCTATACATAGGATCTCCACTCCATAGTCTCTTTTCCAATATAGGGTCTCCACTCCCTAGTTGATGTAATTTTAGACATAGGGACTCCACTCCCTAGTCTCTTTTCCAACATAGGGTCTCCACTCCCTAGTTGATGTTATTTTAGACATAGGGTCTCCACTCCCTAGTCGACTTTTCCAACATAGGGTCTCCACTTCATAGTTGATTTTTATTATCTATACATAGGATCTCCACTCCATAGTCTCTTTTCCAATATAGGGTCTCCACTCCCTAGTTGATGTAATTTTAGACATAGGGACTCCACTCCCTAGTCTCTTTTCCAACATAGGGTCTCCACTCCCTAGTTGATGTTATTTTAGACATAGGTTCTCTACTCCCTAGTCGCCTTTTCCTACATAGGGTCTCCAATCCCAAGTTGATTTGTATTTTTTAGATATAGGGTCTCCATTCCCTAGTCTCTTTTCCAACATAGGGTCTCCACTCCCTAGTTGTTGTTAATTAAGACATAGGGTCTCCACTCCCAAGTCTCTTTTCCAATATAGGTTCTCCACTCCCTAGTTGATATTATTTTAGACTAAGGTCTCCACTCCCTAGTCGCTTTCTCCAACATAGGGTCTCCAATCCCTAGTTGATTGTTATTTTTTAGACATAGGGTATCCACTCCCAAGTCCCTTTTCCAACATAAGGTCTCCACTCCCTAGTTGATGATATTTTAGACATAGGGTCTCCACTCCCTAGTCTCTTATCCAATATAGGTTCTCCACTCCATAGTTGATATTATTTTAGACATAAGGTCTCCACTCCCTAGTCTCTTTTCCAATATAGTTTCTCCACTCCCTAGTTGATGTAATTTTAGACACAGGGACTCCACTCCCTAATCGCCTTTTCCAACATAGGGTCTCCACTCCCTAGTTGATTTTTATTTTTTTAGACATAGGGTCTTCACTCCCTAGTCGCTTTTCAAACATAGGGTCTCTACTCACTAGTTGATATTTAATTTCTAGACATAGGGTCTCCACTCTCTAGTCTCCTTTCAAACATAGGGTATCCACTTCCTAGTTGATGTTATTTTAGATATAGGGTCTCCACACCCTAGTCTCATTTCCAACATAGTGTCTCCACTCCCTAGTTGATGTTATTTTAGACGTAGGGTCTCATTCCCTAGTCTCCTTTTCCGACATAGGGTCTCCACTCCCTAGTTGATTTTTATTTTTTAGACATAGGGTCTCCACTCTCTAGTCTCCTTCCCAACATAGGGTATCCACTCCCTAGTTGATGTTATTTTATACATAGGGTCTCCATTCCCTAGTCG
This sequence comes from Nicotiana otophora, assembly GCA_000715115.1. Lineage (NCBI taxonomy): Eukaryota > Viridiplantae > Streptophyta > Magnoliopsida > Solanales > Solanaceae > Nicotiana > Nicotiana otophora. The sequence continues at coordinate 4,942 of AWOL01S0032989.1, forward strand.
ACTTTTCCAACAAAGGGTCTCCACTTCATAGTTGATTTTTAATTTTTAGACATAGGTTCTCCGCTCCCTAGTCTCGTTTCCAATATAGGGTCTCCACTCCCTAGTTGATATAATTTTAGACATAGGGTTTCCACTCCCTAGTCTCTTTCCCAACATAGGGTCTCCACTCCCTAGTTGATGTTATTTTAGACATAGGGTCTCTACTCCCTAGTCGCCTTTTCCAACATAGGATTTCCAATCCCTAGTTGATTTTTATTTTTTAGATATAGGGTCTCCACTCCCTAGTCGGCATTTCCAACATAGGGTCTCCACTCTCTAGTTGATTTTTATTTTTTTAGACCTAGGGTCTTCACTCCCTAGTCACCTTTTCCAATATAAGGTCTCCACTCTCTAGTTGATGTTATTTTAGACATGGGTTCTCCACTCCCTAGTCGCCTTTTCCAATATAGGATCTCCACTTCTTAATTGATGTTATTTTAGACCTAAGATTTCCAATCCCTTTTTTCATTTCCAACATAGGGACTCCACTCCCTTGTTGATGTTATTTTGGACATAGGGTGTCAACTCCCTAGTCACCTTTTACAACATAGGGCATCCACTCCATAGTTGATTTTTATTTTTTAGACATAGGGTGTCCACTCCCTAGTCGCCTTTTCCAACATAGGATCTCCACTCTCTAGTTGATTTTAGTTTAGACATAAGGTCTCCACTCCCTAGTCTCTTTTCCATCATAAGGTCTCCACTCCCTAGTTGAGGTTATTTTAGACATAGGTTTCCACTCCCTAGTCTCTTTTCCAACATAGGGTCTTCACTCCCTAGTTGATTTTATTTTAGACATAGGGTCTCCATTCCCTAGTCTCTTTTCCAACATAAGGTCTCCATTCCCTAGTTGAGGTTATTTTAGACATAGTGTCTCAACTCCCTAGTCTCTTTTCCAACATCGGGTCTCCACACCCTAGTTGATGCTATTTTAGATATAGGATCTCTAATCCCTAGTCTATTTTCCAACATAGGGTCTCCACTCCCTAGTTGATGTTATTTTAGATATACGGTCTCCATTCCGTAGTCGCCTTTTTCAATATAGGGTCTCCGCTACATAGTTGATTTTTATTCTTTAGACATAGGGTCTCCACTCCCTAGTCTCTTTTCCAACATAGGGTCTCCACTCCCTAGTTGATGTTATTTTAGACATATGGTCTACACTACCTAGACTCTTTTCTAATATAGGTTCTCCACTCCCTAGTTGATATTATTTTAGACATAAGGTCTCCACATCCCTAGTTGCCTTTTCCAACATAAGGTCTCCACTCCCTAGTTGTTTTTTATTTTTTAGACATAGGGTCTCCACTACCTAGTCTCTTTTCCAATATAAGGTCTTCACTCCCTAGTTGATGTTATTTTAGACATAGGGTCTCCACTCCCTAGTTGATGTTATTTTAGACATAGGGTCTCCACTCCCTAGTTGATGTTATTTTAGACATAGGGTCTCTACTTCTTAGTCGCCTTTTCCAACATAGGGTCTCCAATCCCTAGTTGATTTTTATTTTTTAGACATAGGGTCTCCACTCCATAGTCGCCTTTTCCAACATAGGGTCTCTACTCCCTCGTTGATTTTTATTTTTTTAGACATAGGGTCTCCACTCCCTAGTTGATGTTATTTTAGACATTGGGTCTCCAGTGTCTAGTCGCCTTTTCCAACATAGGGTCTCCACTCCCTAGTTAATTTTTATTTATTAGACATAGGGTTTCTACTCCCTTGTCACCTTTTCCAACAACGGGTCTCCACTCCCTAGTCTCTTTTTCAACATAGGGTCTCCACTCCCTAGTTGATTTTGTTTTAGACATAGGGTCTCCACTCCCTAGTCTCTTTTTCAACATAGGGTCTCCACTCCCTAGTTGATTTTGTTTTAGACATAGGGTCTCCACTCCCTAGTCTCTTTTTCAACATAGGGTCTCCACTCCCTAGTTGATTTTGTTTTAGACATAGGGTCTCCACTCCCTAGTCTCTTTTTCAACATAGGGTCTCCACTCCCTAGTTGATTTTGTTTTAGACATAGGGTCTCCACTCCCTAGTCTCTTTTTCAACATAGGGTCTCCACTCCCTAGTTGATTTTGTTTTAGACATAGGGTCTCCACTCCCTAGTCTCTTTTCCAACATAAGGTCTCCACTCCCTAGTTGATTATATTTTAGACATATGGTCTCCACTCTCTAGTTGATGTTATTTTAGACATAGGGTCTCCACTCCCTAGGCGCCTTTTCCAATATAGGGTCTCCACTCCCTAGTTGATGTTAGTTTAGACATAGGGTCTCCAATCCCTATAATCTTTTCTTACATAAAGTCTCCACTCCCTAGTTGATGTTATTTTAGACATAGGGTGTCCACTCCCTAGTCGCCTTTTTCAACATAGGGCATCCACTCCATAGTTGATATTTATTTTTTAGACATAGGGTGTCCACTCCCTAGTCTCTTTTCCAATATAAGGTCTACACTCCCTAGTTTATGTTATTTTAGACATATGGTCTCCACTCCCAAGTTGATGTTATTTTAGACATATGGTCTTCACTCCCGAGTCGCCTTTTCCAACCTAGGGTCTCTACTCCCTAGTTAATTTTTATTTATTAGACATAGGGTTTCCACTCCCTTGTCGCCTTTTCAAATATAGGGTCTCCACTCCCTAATTGAGTTTTATTTTTTTAGACATAGAGTTTCCACTCCCTAGTCGCTTTTCTAACATAGGGTCTGCACTCCCTAGTTTATGTTATTTTGGACATAGGGTCTTCACTCCATAGTCTCTTTTACAACATAGAGTCTCCACTACCTAGTTGATGTTATTTTAGACATAGGGTCTCCACTCCCTAGTCACTTTTCCAACATAGGGTCTCCACTCCCTAGTTGATGTTATTTTAGACATAGGGTCTGCACTCCCTAGTTGATATTATTTTAGACATAGGGTCTCACTCCCTAGTCGCCTTTTCCAACATAGGGTCTCCACTCCCTAGTTGATTTTTATTTTTTAGACATAGGGTCTCCACTCCCTAGTCTCCTTTCCAACATAGGGTCTCCACTCCCTAGTTGATGTTATTTTCGACATAGGGTCTCCACTCCGTAGTCGCTTTTCTAACATAAGGTCTCCACTCCATAGTTGATATTATTTTAGACATAGGGTCTCCAATTCCTAGTCTATTTTCCAACATAGGGTCTCCACTCCCTAGTTGATGTTATTTTAGACATAGGGTCTCCACTCCCTAGTTGATGTTATTTTAGACATAGGGTCTCCATTCCCAAGTCGACTTTTCCAACATAGGGTCTCCACTTCATAGTTGATTTTTTTTTATTTGACATAGCGTCTCCACTCCCTAGTCTCTTTTCCAATATAGGGTCTCCACTCTCTAGTAGATATAATTTTAGACATAGGGTCTCGACTCCTTAGTCTATTTTCTAACATAAGGTCTCCACTCCCTAGTTGATGTTATTTTAGACATAGGGTATCTACTTCCTAATCTCCTTTTCCAACATAGAGTCTCCAATCCCTAGTTGATTTTTATTTTTTAGACATAGGGTCTGCACTACATAGGGTCTCCACTCCCTAGTTGATGTTATTTTAGACGTAGGGTCTCCAATCCCTAGCCGTTTTTCAAACATACGATCTCCACTCCCTAGTTGATGTTATTTTTGACATAAGGTCTCCACTCCCTAGTCGCCTTTTCCAACATAGGGTCTCCGATCCCTAGTTGATTGTTATTTTTAAGACATAGGGTCTCAACTCCCTAGTTGATGTTATTTTAGACATAGGGTCTATACTCCCTAGTCTCTTTTCCAATATACGTTTTCCACTCCCTAGTTGATATTATTTTAGACATAAGGTCTCTACTCCCTAGTCACCTTTTCCAACATAGGGTCTCCACTCCCTTGTTGATTTTTATTTTGTAGACATAGGGTCTCCACTCCCTAGTCGCCTTTTGCAACATAGGGTCTCCACTCCCTAGTTGATTTTTATTTTTTTAGACATAGGGACATCACTCTTTAATAGCTTCTCCAATAGAGGGTCTCCACTCCCAAGTATCTTTTCCAACATAGTGTCTCCACTCCCTAGTTGATGTTAATTTAAACATAGGGTCTCCACTCCGTATTCTCTTTTCCAACATACGGTCTCCACTCCCAAGTTGATGATATTTTACACATGAGGGTCTCCACTCCCGAGTCTTCTTTTCCAACATAGGGTCTCCACTCCCTAGTTAATTTTTATTTTTTTAGACATAGGGTCTCCAATCCCTAGTCTCCTTGAAAAAGGCGACTAGAGAGTAGAGACCCTATTTCTAAAATAACATCAACTAGGGAGTGGAGACCCTATGTTGGAAAAGAGACTAGGGAGTGGAGACCCTATATCTAAAATAACATCAACTAGGGAGTGGAGACCCTATATTGAAAAAGAGACTAGGGAGTGGAAACCCTATGTCTCAAATAATATCAACTAGGCAATGGAGACCCTAGGTTGGAAAAGATTTTAGGGAGTGGAGACCCTATGTCTAAAATAAAATCAAATAGGGCGTGGAGACCCTATGTTGGAAAAGGCGTCAAGGGAGTGGAGGCCCCATGTCTAAAATAAAATCAACTAGGGAGTGGAGACCCTAATTGGAAAAGCGACTAGGGAGTGAAGACCCTAGATCTAAAATAAAATCAACTAGGCAGTGGAGACCCTATGTTGGAAAAGCGTTTAGGGAGTAGAGACCCTATGTCTAAAATAAAATCACCTAGGTAGTGGAGACCCTATGTTGTAAAAGGCGTCTAGGGAGTGGAAACCCTATGTCTAAAAAATAAAAATCATGTAGGGAGTGGAGACCCTATGTTGGAAAAGGCGACTAGGAAGTGGAGACCCTATGTATTAAATAAAATCAACTAGGGAGTTGAGACCCTATGTTGGAAACGGCATCTAGGGATTGGAGAACCTATGTCTAAAATAAAATCAACTAGGGAGTGGAGACCCTGTGTTGGAAAAGAGACTAGGGAGTGAAGACCTTATATCTAAAATAAAATCAATTAGGCAGTGGAGACCCTAGGTTGGAAAAGAGTTTAGGGAGTGGAGACCAATTGTCTAAAATAAAATCAACTAGGGAGTAGAGACCCTATGTTGGAAAAGAGACTAGGGAGTGAAGACCCTATATCTAAAATAAAATCAACTAGGCAGTGGAGACCCTAGGTTGGAAAAGAGTTTAGGGAGTGGAGACCAATTGTCTAAAATAAAATCAACTAGGGAGTAGAGACCCTATGTTGGAAAAGAGACTAGGGAGTGAAGACCCTATATCTAAAATAAAATCAACTAGGCAGTGGAGACCCTAGGTTGGAAAAGAGTTTAGGGAGTGGAGACCAATTGTCTAAAATAAAATCAACTAGGGAGTAGAGACCCTATGTTGGAAAAGAGACTAGGGAGTGAAGACCCTATATCTAAAATAAAATCAACTAGGCAGTGGAGACCCTAGGTTGGAAAAGCTTTTAGGAAGTGGAGACCCAATGTCTAAAATAAAATCAACTAGGGAGTGGAGACCTTATGTTGGAAAAGAGTCTAGGGAGTGAAAACCCTAAATCTAAAATAAAATCAACTAGGCAGTGGAGACCCGGAAACCCTAGGTTGGAAAAGAGTTTAGGGAATGGAGACTCTATGTCTAAAATAAAATAAACTAGGGAGTGGAGACCCTATGTTGGAAAAGGGACTAGGGAGTGAAGACCCTATGTCTAAAAAAATAAAAATCAACTAGGGAGTGGAGACCCTAAGTTGGAAAAGAGTTTTGGGAGTGGAGACCCTATGTCTAAAAAATAAAAATCAACTAGGGAGTGGAGACCCTAAGTTGGAAAAGAGTTTTGGGAGTGGAGACCCTATGTCTAAAAAATAAAAATCAACTAGGGAGTGGAGACCCTAAGTTGGAAAAGAGTTTTGGGAGTGGAGACCCTATGTCTAAAAAATAAAAATCAACTAGGGAGTGGAGACCCTAAGTTGGAAAAGAGTTTTGGGAGTGGAGACCCTATGTCTAAAAAATAAAAATCAACTAGGGAGTGGAGACCCTAAGTTGGAAAAGAGTTTTGGGAGTGGAGACCCTATGTCTAAAAAATAAAAATCAACTAGGGAGTGGAGACCCTAAGTTGGAAAAGAGTTTTGGGAGTGGAGACCCTATGTCTAAAAAATAAAAATCAACTAGGGAGTGGAGACCCTAAGTTGGAAAAGAGTTTTGGGAGTGGAGACCCTATGTCTAAAAAATAAAAATCAACTAGGGAGTGGAGACCCTAAGTTGGAAAAGAGTTTTGGGAGTGGAGACCCTATGTCTAAAAAATAAAAATCAACTAGGGAGTGGAGACCCTAAGTTGGAAAAGAGTTTTGGGAGTGGAGACCCTATGTCTAAAAAATAAAAATCAACTAGGGAGTGGAGACCCTAAGTTGGAAAAGAGTTTTGGGAGTGGAGACCCTATGTCTAAAAAATAAAAATCAACTAGGGAGTGGAGACCCTAAGTTGGAAAAGAGTTTTGGGAGTGGAGACCCTATGTCTAAAAAATAAAAATCAACTAGGGAGTGGAGACCCTAAGTTGGAAAAGAGTTTTGGGAGTGGAGACCCTATGTCTAAAAAATAAAAATCAACTAGGGAGTGGAGACCCTAAGTTGGAAAAGAGTTTTGGGAGTGGAGACCCTATGTCTAAAAAATAAAAATCAACTAGGGAGTGGAGACCCTAAGTTGGAAAAGAGTTTTGGGAGTGGAGACCCTATGTCTAAAAAATAAAAATCAACTAGGGAGTGGAGACCCTATGTTGAAAAAGGCGACTAGAGAGTAGAGACCCTATTTCTAAAATAACATCAACTAGGGAGTGGAGACCGTATATTGAAAAAGAGACTAGGGAGTGGAAACCCTATGTCTAAAATAAAATCAACTAGGCAGTGGAGACCCTAAGTTGGAAAAGAGTTTTGGGAGTGGAGACCCTATGTCTAAAATAAAATCAAATAGGGCGTGGAGACCCTATTTTGGAAAAGGCGTCTAGGGAGTGGAGACCCTATGTTGGAAAAGGCGTCTAGGGAATGGAGACCCTATGTCTAAAATAAAATCAACTAGGGAGTGGAGATCCTATGTTGGAAAAGTGACTAGGGAGTGCAGACCCTATATCTAAAATAACATCAACTAGGCAGTGGAGACCGTAGGTTGGAAAAGAGTTTAGGAAGCGGATACCCTATGTCTAAAATAAAATCACCTAGGTAGTGGAGACCCTATGTTAGAAAAGGCGTGCAGGGACTGGAAACCCTATGTCTAAAAATTAAAAATCATGTAGGGAGTGGAGACCCGATGTTGGAAAAGGCGATTAGGAAGTGGAGACCCTATGTATTTAATAAAATCAACTAGGGGGTTGAGACCCTATGTTGGAAAAGGCATCTAGGGAGTGGAGACTCTATATCTAAAATAAAATCAACTAGGGAGTGGAGACCCTATGTTGGAAAAGAGACTAGGGAGTGAAGACCTTATATCTAAAATAAAATCAATTAGGCAGTGGAGACCCTAGGTTGGATAAGAGTTTAGGGAGTGGAGACCCTATGTCTAAAATAAAATAAACTAGGGAGTAGAGTCCCTATATTGGAAAAGAGACTAGGGAGTGAAGACCATATATCTAAAATAAAATCAACTTGGCAGTGGAGACCCTAGGTTGGAAAAGAGTTTAGGGAGTGGAGACCCTATGTCTAAAATAAAATCAACTAGGGAATGGAGACCCTATGTTGGAAAAGAGACTAGGGAGTGAAGACGCTATATCTAAAATAAAAGCAACTAGGCAGTGGAGACCCTAGGTTGGAAAAGAGTTTAGGGAGTGGAGACCCTATGTCTAAAATAAAATCACCTAGGTAGTGGAGACCCTATGTTGGAAAAGGCGTCTAGGGACTGGAAACCCTATGTCTAAAAAATAAAAATCATGTAGGGAATGGAGACCCTATGTTGGAAAAGGCGACTAGGAAGTGGAGACCCTATGTATTTAATAAAATCAACTAGGGGGTTGAGACCCTATGTTGGAAAAGGCATCTAGGGAGTGGAGACTCTATATCTAAAATAAAATCAACTAGGGAGTAGAGTCCCTATGTTGGAAAAGAGACTAGGGAGTGAAGACCTTATATCTAAAATAAAATCAATTAGGCAGCTGAGACCCTAGGTTGGATAAGAGTTTAGGGAGTGGAGACCCTATGTCTAAAATAAAATCAACTAGGGAGTAGAGTCCCTATGTTGGAAAAGAGACTAGGGAGTGAAGACCCTATATCTAAAATAAAATCAACTACGCAGTGGAGACCCTAGGTTGGAAAAGCTTTTAGGAAGTGGAGACCCAATGTCTAAAATAAAATCAACTAGGGAGTGGAGACC
>AWOL01S0032992.1:16791-28621 GCA_000715115.1 Nicotiana otophora
CTAGGTTCAGACCGGTGAAGCAAAATAGAAGACCCCAGTCCGAGGTAAAGTACACATTCATAAAGGAGGAGGTAACCAATCTTCTCAAAATAGGGTCCATGCGGGAGGTGTTTAGCCAATGTAGTTGTAGTGCCTAAAAAGGGGAACAAACTTAGAATGTGTGTAGATTATAAGGATTTGAACAAAGCATGCCCCAAAGATTCCTTTCCGCTGCCCAACATTGATCGCATGATCGATGCCACGGCCGGCCACAAGATCCTTACTTTTCTCGATGCCTATTCCGGGTATAATCAAATTCAAATAAACCCGGAAGACCAGGAAAAAACTTCATTTGTCACCAAGTATGGAACATATTGAAATATTGTGATGCCCATTGGGCTAAAGAATGCAGGACGCCTAGTAAATAAAATGTTCGAGGAACAAATAGGTAAATCAATGAAAGTTTATTTTGATGACATGCTAGTTAAGTCCCTGTGCGCAGAGGACCATTTGACCTATTTGCAGGAAACATTCAAGATTTTAAGGAAATATAACATGAAGCTCAACCCCGAGAAATGTGCTTTCGGGGTCGGTTCGGGCAAGTTCCTCGGCTTCATGGTGTCAAATCGGGGGATCGAGATTAACCCCGATAAAATTAAGGCCATCGAAGACATTGCCATCATAGACAACGTAAAAGCCGTATAGAGGCTAACAGGACGGATTGTAGCCTTAGGCTGATTCATTTCAAGGTCGTCAGATTGAAATCACAAATTTTTCTCTCTACTCAAAAAGAAGAACGATTTTGCTTGGACTCAGGAATGCCAACAGACAATAGAGGAATTAAAACGATATCTATCGAGCCCACCACTGCTTCATACTCCAAAAAGAGACAAAAAACTTTGCTTGTACTTGGCAGTATCGGAAATCGTGGTAAGCGGTGTCCTAGTTCGAGAAGAGCAAGGTACGGAATTTCCCATTTATTATGTAAGTCGAACCTTAGGAGAAGCAGAAACTAGATATCCGCACCTAGAAAAATTGGCACTTGCACTGATAAGCGCCTCTAGAAAGTTAAGACCGTACTTTCAATGTCACCCCATATGCGTATTGACCACTTACCCACTCCGTAATATTTTGTACAAGCCCGAACTATCAGGCTGATTGGCTAAATGGGCCGTCGAAGTTAATGGGTACGATATCGAATATCAACCCCGTACGGCCATCAAGGCTCAAAATTTAGCGGACTTCGTGGCCGATTTTGCTCAAATTTAGTGGACTTCGGGTACGTCATCGAGGGTATGAACCCTTTTTACGAACGGGGCTTTGAACGTGAAGGGGTCCGGGATAGGCATCATTTTAAAGCCACCCACGGGTAATACTATTAGGCAATCTATCAAAACTACTAGGTTGACTAACAACGAGGCCGAGTATGAGGCCATGATTGCAGGCCTCGAGCTAGCTAAAAGCTTGGGAGCAAAAGTCATTGAAGCCAAGTGTGACTCTTTGCTGGTAGTAAATCAAGTGAACAAAACCTTCAAAGTTCGAGAAGATAGAATGCAAAGGTATTTGGACAAACTGCAAGTCACTTTGCACCATTTCAAAGAATGGACTTTATAGCATGTTCCACGAGAGCAAAACAGTGAGGCCGATGCACTTGGAAATTTAGGATCATCGGTCGAGGAAGGCGAGATAAGCTCGGGGACTATCGTTCAACTCTCGAGATCCATGATCGAAGAAGGTCATGCCGAGATAAATTCTACAAGCTTAACTTGGGATTGGAGGAATAAGTATATTGAATACTTAAAGACTATAAAGCTCCCATCAGACCCTAAAAATTCGAGGGCCATACGAACCAAAGTTGCTCGATTCACATTAACTGCAGACGGAACGTTATACCGAAGGACATTCGATGGACCATTAGCAGTATGCTTAGGTCCAGGAGACACCGACTACGTCCTATGTGAGGTACACGAGGGCACTTGTGGAAATCACTCCGGTGCATATTCATTAGTCCGAAAAATAATCAGGGCAGGGTATTATTGGATCGATATGGACAAAGATGCAAAGGATTTTGTTCGAAAATGTGACAAATGTCAAAGATTTGCACCAATGATCCATCAGCCTGGAGAGCAACTTCACTCAGTCCTATCCCCATTGCCATTCATGAAATGGGGAATGGATATCGTCGGCCCCCTACCATCGGCCCTAGGTAAAGTTAAGTTCATTTTATTTATGACTGACTATTTCTATAAATGGATTGAAGCACAGGCGTTCGTGAAAGTAAGAGAGAAAGAGATTATAGACTTTATCTGGGATCATATCGGATATCGATCTGGGATACCCACCGAAATAGTGTGTGACAATGGGAAACCGTTTGTCGGTAGCAAAGTGACGAAATTCTTCGAAGACCACAAAATAAAAAGGATATTATCAACACCGTATCACCCCAGTGGGAACAGACAGGCCGAATCAACGAACAAAACTATCATTCAAAACCTAAAGAAGAGGCTGAACGACACTAAGGGAAAATGGAGAGAAATCCTACCCGAAAATCTTTGGGCATATCGAACAACTTCAAAATCCAGTATGGGGGCAACCCCATTCTCCTTAGTATATGGCTCCGAAGCCTTAATTTCAGTCGAAGTAGGGGAACCCAGTGCCAGGTTTTGATATACAACAGAAGAGTCAAATAACGAGGTTATGAACACTAGCCTCAAATTATCAGATAAAAATGAGAAGCTGCTCTCGTTCAATTGGCCGCCCAAAAGCAGCGAATCGAAAGATACTATAATCGAAGAACCAAGCTTCGCCATTTTAAACTCGGGGACTTAGTTCTAAGGAAAGTCACCCTCAATACCCGAAATACAAATGAAGGAAAACTAGGACCGAACTGGGAAGGACCTTATCAGGTTCTCGAAAACGTCGTAAAAGGATCTTACAAGCTCGGTATTATAAATGGAAAATAACTATCAAGCAATTGGAATGTGTCGCACCTAAAACGATACTACTTTTAAGTACGACCCTCCCATATTCGTTTATATTCAGAAACTAACCCATGCAGGAGTCCGATCAGGAGCTAGGATAGATCCTTTAATACAAAGCCCTAGGTCTGAAAGCACGCATTGCAATCTTTTTCCCTTAGACCGATTTTATCCCAAATGGGTTTTTTGGAAAGGTTTTTAATGAGGAAACCATTGATCGTGCTAAACTTAGAAACAATTCGACAGTATCCGAGGCCTCTTCACAATCAACCTCGAATACTGGGGGGCATTAGCCCTCAAATATATCAAGTTCTGATGCAAGAGAGTTATTTCATAACAACAGGATTCCAATAGGAAAAGTTGTAAGAGCCAAATGGTCAAAACGAACCATGCTCATTTAGTTGGCCCGAGCCCTGACGCAAAACATGAACACATGTATAATGACTTGCAAAGAAAGTTCTCTTCTTTACCGATATGTTATATCCAAGAAACATTCATCTATTTTGAGATTTATTATGCAAACAGGATTGAGATAAATTATCAAGTTCGAGCAAGCACTCACTCAACCATTACGCCTACAAGCTACATTACTTCGAGTTAGAATCATTCACTCGACTACTAAGCCTACGGGCTACATTACTTCGAGTTCGAATCATTCACTCGACTACTAAGCCTACGGGCTACATTACTTCGAGTTCAAAACATTCACTCGACTAATAAGCCTACGGGCTACTTTTGTTCTGAGTTCGAGAAAGCACTCACTCGACTATTATGCCTACGGGCTACATTACTTCGAGTTCAAAACATTCACTCGACTAATAAGCCTACGTGCTACTCTTATTCCGAGTTCGAGCAAGCACTCACTTGACTATTACGGCTACAGGCAACATTACTTCGAGTTCACAACATTCACTCGACTATTACACCTACAGGCTTATTACTTCAAGTTCGAAATATTCACTCGACTAATAAGCCTACGGGCTACTCTTATTCCGAGTTTGAGCAAGCTCTCACTCAACTACTAAGCCTACGGGCTACATTACTTCGAGTTCGAATCATTCACTCGACTATTACGCCTACGGGCTACATTACTTCGAGTTCGAAACATTCACTCGACTAATAAGCCTACGGGCTACTTTTGTTCCAAGTTCGAGCAAGCATTCACTCGACTATTACGCCTACGGGCTACATTACTTCGAGTTCGAAACATTCACTCGACTAATAAGCCTACGGGCTACTTTTGTTCCAAGTTCGAGCAAGCATTCACTCGACTATTACGCCTACGGGCTACATTACTTCGAGTTCGAAACATTCACTCGACTAATAAGCCTACGGGCTACTTTTGTTCCAAGTTCGAGCAAGCATTCACTCGACTATTACGCCTACGGGCTACATTACTTCGAGTTCGAAACATTCACTCGACTAATAAGCCTACGGGCTACTTTTGTTCCAAGTTCGAGCAAGCATTCACTCGACTATTACGCCTACGGGCTACATTACTTCGAGTTCGAAACATTCACTCGACTAATAAGCCTACGGGCTACTTTTGTTCCAAGTTCGAGCAAGCATTCACTCGACTATTACGCCTACGGGCTACATTACTTCGAGTTCGAAACATTCACTCGACTAATAAGCCTACGGGCTACTTTTGTTCCAAGTTCGAGCAAGCATTCACTCGACTATTACGCCTACGGGCTACATTACTTCGAGTTCGAAACATTCACTCGACTAATAAGCCTACGGGCTACTTTTGTTCCAAGTTCGAGCAAGCATTCACTCGACTATTACGCCTACGGGCTACATTACTTCGAGTTCGAAACATTCACTCGACTAATAAGCCTACGGGCTACTTTTGTTCCAAGTTCGAGCAAGCATTCACTCGACTATTACGCCTACGGGCTACATTACTTCGAGTTCGAAACATTCACTCGACTAATAAGCCTACGGGCTACTTTTGTTCCAAGTTCGAGCAAGCATTCACTCGACTATTACGCCTACGGGCTACATTACTTCAAGTTTGAAATAGTCACTCGACTATTACGCCTACAGGCTACATTACTTCGGGTTCGAAACATTCACTCGAATAATAAGCCTACGGGTTACTCTTATTCCGAGTTCGAGCAAGAACTCACTCGGCCATTATGCCTACGGGCTACATTACTTCAAGTTCGAAACATTCACTCGATTAATAAGCCTACGGGCTACTCTTATTCCAAGTTCGAGAAAGAACTCACTCGACTATTATGCCTATGGGCTATATTATTTTGAGTTCGAAACATTCACTCGATTAATAAGCCTACGGGCTACTCTTATTCCAAGTTCGAGAAAGAACTCACTCGACTATTATGCCTATGGGCTATATTACTTCGAGTTCGAAACATTCACACGACTATTATGCCTACGGGCTACATTACTTCGAGTTCGAAATATTCACTCGACTATTATGCCTATGGGCTATATTATTTTGAGTTCGAAACATTCACTCGACTAATAAGCCTATGGGCTATTTTTATTCCGAGTTCGAGCAAGCACTTACTCGACTATTACGCTTACAGGCTACATTACTTTGAGTTCAAAATATTCACTCGACTATTATGCCTATGGGCTATATTATTTTGAGTTCGAAACATTCACTCGACTAATAAGCCTATGGGCTATTTTTATTCCGAGTTCGAGCAAGCACTTACTCGACTATTACGCTTACAGGCTACATTACTTTGAGTTCAAAATATTCACTCGACTATTACGCCTATGGGCTATATTATTTCGAGTTCAAAACATTCACTCGACTAATAAGCCTATGGGCTACTCTTATTCCGAGTTCGAGAAAGCACTCACTTGACCATTACGCCTACGGGCTACATTAGTTCGAGTTCAAAACATTCACTCGGCTAATAAGCCTACTGGCTATTTGTATTTTGAGTTCGAGCAAGCACTCACTCGACTATTATTCCTACGGGCTATATTACTTCGAGTTCGAACCACTCACTCAACTAATAAGCCTAAGGGCTACATCACATTTCAAGTTCAAACAATCACTCAACTCGACCACTAAGCCTATGGGCTACCTTACTTCAAGTTTGAGTAAGCGCTCACTCGGTTATAACGGCTACGAAGTCCAAATTCGATCAAATTGCCTAAATCCTTATGAAAACAATCATAAGGCATGAATAAAATCTTCACAAGGCAGGAAACAAAACAGAAGATATATATATATATATATACACAAGATTGTTTACATAATTGATTGCAACATAGAAACAAAGGGCTAAGTTTCTTGGCTATCTCCGGGATCGGTCTCTTCTCCACCGGGCTCCCCCCCGGTTCCCGGACCCCCTCTTACACTCATCACATCATCATTATCATCATCGTCATCATCAGAAGCCAAGGCTTCAGCATCGGCTTTGAGTTCTTTAGCGCTTTTTATCTCTTCAACGAGATCAAAACCTCGAGCATGGATCTCCTCGAGGGTTTCCCTCTGAGATCGGCACTTAGAAAGTTCAGCGACCCAATGTGCTCGAGTATCGGTGGTCTCGGCTGCCTCTCTTGCTTGGACCTGGGCAGCTTCGGCATCTTTCCGATAGACGGCCACGAGTGCATCCGCATCGGCCTTTGTCTTTTCGGCGTCAGATTCGGCCATGGCAAGTTCAGAGGCCAACCGAGCCTCGAGCTCCTCTATTCTTCTTTCTTGAACCGAGCCTTGCTCATTCATTTTTTGAAGTTGGTTTTCGGCCAATGATAATTGGGCTGGAGCAGCTTCTTTCTCTACAACAAAGCGGTCCATACCTTCTTTCCACTTCAAAGACTCCGATTTTATCACATCGACTTCTTCACGAAGCTTTTTGATCATCTCAATTTTCTGCTGCAGCTGTGAGACCGAATGATTAGCCATCATTCCAGTATCGATCCCATAGGCTTTTAAAAGTATTATTACCTTCTCGGATAGATCGGTCTGATCTTGGTGAGCCTTGGCCAACTCAGCTCGGAGGTCTTTTATTTCCTCTCCCATTTGCCCTAAGAGGAGTTTTTGGGAGTTCCTCTCCTCCGTAACTCATTGAAGGTCGGCCTCGTATTGACGCAGCTCGGTTCGGTACTGAGAACATGCTTCTTGATGAACTTCTGTAGCCTGCAAAGAAAGAAGAAATGAAGTTAGAAACGAAAAGCAAACATAAAGGTAATACCAACAAAATAATTTAAGGCTTACCTGATTCAAATCCTGCTGCACCCCGTGAAAAATATTTGATGCATCACTAGTACCGACAACGTCCTCGACACCGGTAAACAGGTCACGAAAAGGATCCTCTCCATCATGAGGCCTGTCTAGTTCGAGGGCCTCCAAACTTGGGCTTCCCGAATTGCCCCTGCAGAAAATTAAGGGAAGGTGGGCGATTCTTCGATTGCTACTTCCCCAAGTGAATCACTTGGAGCATTCTCTTCGGTTCGAAGAGATTCGAGGAGAGCCCCTTCAAACATATCCCCCATCCGTTGGCTTCGATGGGAAGCATCTTCGATCTACAACAACTTGGGGACTCCGCCCGAATCATTCTCCGATATATCCTCAATTCGAGGAGGAGCCTTATGAACCATCATCGATCCAGTTGCCTGTGGAACGTCGGTGGTCTTCTTTGTTCGGGCCGCCTGTGTGGACCCATTGTTTTCTTCTTCTTCTTCGTCTTTATCCCTTAGACACATAACTGATTCTACGGTCAAAGAAATGGTATTCTTGTTCGGCTTACAAACCGTCCTCTTCTTCAGTTTTGGATCTTCGGGAACGGAGGCTCTTTTCCTCTTATTTTCATTCATCAGCTTTGGGACAGAGGCCGAAGCCTCTTCCTTGACGGACGAGGGCCTCAAAACCACATCTTTGCCCACACCTACATATGGGAAATTTTATTAAAGTATATGGAAAGCATCTCGTTCGAACTACCAAAAAGTACGAGAAAGGGGCTTACCATGATATTTGACCTCCCATCGGCCCTTTGACAAATCACGCCATGAGCGCTCGCCGTATGTGGAGGTCGAAGCCAGAGCTCGCACCTAGGTTTTGAGATCCGGAACTGCTCCAAGCATCCAGGGAACTATTGCATCACAAAAAGATGAATATCGGTGAGAAAAGAAATAAAAGGGCAAAATAGAAGGAAGTAACAACAGAATTACACTTACGCTTCATATTCCACTCCTTGGGAAAAGGCATATTTTCAATCAGAATCTGGTCCGAAGTCCTTACTCGAACGAACCTACCCATCCAGCTTCGATCCCTATCCTCGTCAATGCTCGAGAACAAAGCCGTGGTAGCCCGATGCTGAAGTTTTATTAACCCTCCTCGAAAAAGACGAGGGAGGTACAATCGGATGAGATGGTCGAGGGTGAACGACATCCCCTCGATTTTGTTCACAAAGTATCGAATCAAAATAATGATCTGCCAAAACGAAGGATGGACCTGGCCTAGGGTTATTTGGTATTAACGACAGAAGTCAATAATAACAGAGTCAAGGGGACCTAACGTGAAAGGGTAAGTATATACACTTAAAAACCCTTTCACGTAAGTGGTGATATCTTCGTCGGAAGAATGTATTATTATTTCTTTGTTCTCCCAATTGCAATCTTCTTTAGCTATTTGAGGTGCCTCTCGGTTATCGAACACATGTACCTTAATACTGGCTCACATCGGCCGGGAATCGATGAGGCTTTATTGACCTTAAAATTAGAGGTAAGAACATACGCCCTAGGAACGCACTGCTCAGGTCGTGGCTCTACCGGTGTTTCGTTGGTGGTAGACTGTGAAGATGAAGTTTTCTCTTTCTGAGGAATAGTTTGTGATGTTTTTGCCTGTTTTGAATTTAAAGGTTGAGAATAGAAAAAAGTGACAAAGATTTGGTAATTTTGAAGAAGGGATTTTTGCAAAGAGGAATCACAGATTTGCGAATAAACTTAGACGGTACAAAAAAGAACTTAGGAAATTTGATAGATTGAAAATGTAAATGTGGTAAATGGTAAAAGGAAGGGCTATTTATAGATTAAAGCAATGGCAGTTCAATATCAGCGGTGGCCGACCACCGTCTGACATGCATTAAATGCCTTGAAAAACTAAATCGACGGGACAACTATCACGTATGTCATGATCAAGCCCAATGTGAACGTCAACATATAATCCAATCGAGCCATCGAGAAATCATATCGTTTCTCACCACATCCTTCCCGAGAAATGAGGGGACTATCTGTATACGGTCGAAATAGATTTCGGCCTTCATACGATTGATCGAGGTCGAAACATAACAGATCGAAGAAAGACTTCGTAATATCGAGACGGGTTCCGAAGAGGGTACATGCAAGCTTCAGATTTCAGGTATAGGTCAAATACCGAGTTTAAAGTCATTATCGAGCTCGGGTCCGAATCGAACTATGATGAGATGATTTCGAGCTTAAGGGGTAGAGGCCAACTGTGACCGAGTCCTAATAATCACCTGATCCCGAGTCCATATCGAGTTCTAGAAGAAATACCGACCAGCACCGAGGCCAATCTAGCTCAAGCTCACAGACAAGAGCCATTGCAAATACACTAAGGGAAAGAATCTCAGTGTAAAGTAGGATCCTCCACTATAAAGAGGATGGCTAGATTTTTGTAGAAGGCAGTGTTTTGCTTACATTGTAATTTATGCACCATAGTCTCCTATATTCAAGGATTATTCTTTTAGGCTTCATGAATTGATTCATTTTGCTTAGTCCTAAAAATCATCTTTTTTCCAACCTTGTTTATTTTGCATTCTTTGCAATCCATATTTGATAATTCTTTTTGTCCTTACTATTTGTATTAAGCTATACCACATATCCTTGGAACTACGTACAAATTCAACTCTATCCATTTTTCGGGTAAACAGTGTATTAGTTGGTGGTCGGCCACTAGTGTCCTTGAGCCGTCACCGTGAATCCCATAAATATGCCTCTTTTTACACTCTTTCAAACTTTACCTTCAACCTTTTCTAATCTCCAAAGATTTTTACATCTTCTAAGTTCTTCATCTGCAAATCTACAATTTTCACTGCTAACCTCTTCTTTGAACACCAAATCTTATCATCTCCATCTATTTTTAACTTCAAATCCAAATGGCAAAAATGTGAAAAACTGTTCCTTAAAAGGAAAATGCTTTTTCATCTCGTTCAGCCGGCGACAAAATACCGGTGGAGCCGCGCCCTGAGGAGTGTGTTCCTGGGGGTGCGTCCTCACTTCTGACTTTAAGATCGACAAAACTTCGTCGGTCCCTGGTCGATGCGAGCCAATGTCGAGGTATATATTCTCTATAACTGAGAGCTTCCTTAAGCAGATGAAGAAATACTGCAACTGGGAAGGCAAAGAGGTGGTGATTGCGACCCCCGAGGAAGACATCACTACCCACGTAGAATGTTTTCTGAGTGTTTACACTTACCCTTGCATGCTGGGCCCCCTCGATCCCATTATCATCGATTTCTGCCGCAAGTATCAAATAACCCTAGGTCAAATCCATCCCTCCTTTTGGCGGATTGTTATTCTGCTATGAATTTTCGTGAGCAAAGTTGAGGGGATGCCTTTCACCCTTGACCACCTCATCAGGTTATACATCCCCCGCCTCTAACGAGGCGGCTTAATAAAACTTCACCATGGGCTACCAAGGTGCTATTCTCGAGCATAAATGATGACAAGGACTGAGGCTGGATGGGCCGGTTCATTTGAGTGAGGACTTTCGACCTAATCCCAGCCGAGAAGATGCCATTTCCCGAGAAATGAAATATGAAGCGTAAGTACAATCCCACTATTAGCTCCTATTTATTGTTTTGCTCCTTTGCTTCTTTTCATCGATATCCTTTTCCATGATATAGCGGTTGCTTGGATGCCCGGTGCAATTCCTAACCTCGAGAGCTTGGTTCGGGACCTGGCCTCAACCTTTACGTACGCCGAGCACTCATGGCGTGATTTATCAAAGGGTCGATGGGAGACCAAAAATCATGGTAAGCCCGTTTTCCATGTCTTTGATGATTTTGTTAAAGCATTTCTTACTTAATTTCCTTTCATACAGGGGTAAAGATGCTGTCATGAGGCCCCTATCTGGTGAGGAGGAGACTTTGATCCTGGCACCGACACCGGCAAAGGATAAAAAGAGGAAAAAGATCTTAACCTCCGAGGATCGAGAACCTAAGAAGAAGGCGGCTCGTAAGCCAAATAAGAACATCATCTTTCTGATCGAAGACTATGTTTGGTGTCTAAGGGAAGAAGACAAAGAAGAGGAAAAAGATGAATTCGGGCTGGTGGCCCGAGTGGGAATGAGCACCGAGGTCCCAAAGGCCACTGAATTGGTGAAAACTGCAGAGACTCCATCCCAAGATGAGTGGGTCTCGGGAAGATACTTGGGCGAAGTCCCCGAGTCATCGAGGATTGAAGATGCCTCCCACCCTAATGAGACAACGGTGGGTACGACTGTAGGGGATGGTCTCGAGGCCCCTCGAGATGGAGAGAATGCCCCAAGTGAACCACTTGGGGCAATAGAAATTGGAGGCTCGCCGCTGCTCCCCTCGTTTTCTGAGGAGATGATTCAAGAGGCTCGAGCCTTGAAGACCCTCTCCATCGAAGGAGCCCACAGAAGGGAGGACCCCTTCCATGATTACTTTACTAGGGTCGAAGATGCTACCGGCCTGAGTGACTTGGAGGTCTCGAGGAAGGACTCGAGCGAGGTATCGAGCCTTTCAACGAAGCGCAGCAAGCTCTGAATCGAGTAAGCCTTAACTCCCTTTGTTGGTATAACCATTGTGTTCATTTTTCTCTTCCAGTCTAACTTTTTTTATTCTTTCTGCATAGGCCTCAGCACTTCATCGGGAAGCATTTTTTCGGTCTTGAGCTGAGGT
>AWOL01S0033002.1:0-77219 GCA_000715115.1 Nicotiana otophora
TTATATATCTTAAGATGTATATATAGTATAGTATATTATATATATAAGCTTATATATATATAGAATATAACTTATATATCTTAAGCTGTATAATATAGTATATACTATACTATACTATATATACATCTTAAGATATCTTAAGATGTATATATAGTATATTTTAAGATGTATACTATCGAATATGGCTTATATACTATGTATATATAGTATAGTGTATATATATATATATATATATATATATCGTAAGATGTATATATAGTATATAAATCGAATATAGCTTATATATCTTTATTACCATTCTTTTTCTCTAACTTCTATAAAAAAAATTAAAAATAGAAAGTATCTATTGGGCCCGCTTGGGCCCACTTAGGCCCGGAACCGACCCACTTAACCCGAGACCGGCCCACTTAATCCGGAACCGTTAGTTCGTGGTCCCGGTCTCGAGCCGGTTCCAACAAGAAGCCCGCGAATTCCGGGACCGTTTAGGACCAGACCGCATAGGACCGGCGCACTTAAGACCGAGCCCGGCCCACATGCCACCCTTACTGCTATCCAAATGCAAATAGCCTAGTAACGTTCTACTCCCCAAAATACAACGAACCCATATAGGGCCCATTTAGTTGTCGGAATAAGGAGCACTAATCTATGTACAAAAACAAGCATATCACATTACATTGTTCGGTGGGAGAATCTCAACAATATGTATTTCGTGCCACAATTAAGTATTTGACCCCCAGTAATAGAAGTTAAAGAGAAAAAATTCCCATGTTAGAATTTTAAAATACACTGGACATAATTCTCTTTGATAGCCATAATTTTAAATTCCTGAGGATCGCTAGAATTTCTAGAATGCTGGTGCTGAAAATACTAACGCGAGGCTTTTTTTCTCAAAATGTTTCTTAACCAGATCAAAATATAAATAGTGGTTTAAAAAAGGTCCATCTAGCGTCATCTAGAGTTGTTTGATTATGTCACAACCCGATTTCTGATCGAGTCATAACCGACACCTAGTGATTTGTCCTAGCTGAGCGAACCTTCTAATCTATTCTTTCTATTCTATCATGCAGGTAAAGATATTTTAAACAAAGAAAACCTCTATAGTTTCTTCTAAATATGAACAAACTTCTTCGAAAAATATTCTTTGTAAATTCAATGTAAAACTTCAAACATCTGATAAATATAATAACGTTTAACTTTAATTCTGAATCTGAAATGTCTATGAAACATTTAATGAATATGGGTGGATTACTCGGGGACATGACTAACCGGCTAATCCTCAACTGGAGATAATAAAATTAAGATAGAGAACTGAAATCAAAGTAATGAACTTCATGGCCTGAAATGGAGCATACCAAAAGTCTGCTGGAATGGGAGAAGGTCCTAACTCATAGCTTATTCGTCGATAAAACATGTGCCTACATTTATAAATGCTAATGTAAGTTCTTAAAAAGATACTGAAACGTCATGACTCCACAGCGGTACTTAATAAGTAAAATAATCCTCCCCTAAAACTAGAACGAGATTCTAAAAGAAATATACATGTATGATCATGTATTATTTTAAATAAAAAATTATTATCAATAATTAAAACAAACATTTCATGTTTCCTTTTCAAAACATCCTTCTCTATTTTCCTTTTAAAAATTAACTCTTTTTTTTTTTTCTGCAGAGTACCAAGGACTCTGACATAATTCTGATTCTTATAAAGGTCAAGACCGATCTTTGCCCCTTCACCTAGTCCCTCTACCTGTATTGCCGCACAGTTCAAGCTTCTAGCATGCTCGTGTTCTAATGTTGTACCATGACTATTGTTTTAGTGTCTCAACCAATGATGCACTAAAACCTACTGTAATGACACGACCGTTTTTTGTATATTAGAGTCTCATTCCCCTATTTGATACTTTTTGTATATTTGTTTGATATTTTTGACTTACGGAGATGATTGGTTTGGTTTCAGGAAGATTTGAGAGTTAATTGGAATACTTAATTTTATTTTTGGAAGCTTAAGATATAAGTGTTAACCAAGGTTTAGTTTTTGAGTAGACGACCTTAGATTTATAATTTGATTATTCCAATAGGTTCGTATAGTAATTTTGGAGTTGGGCGTATATTTGAATTTGGATTTGAATGTTCCTAGAAGATTTTGGCTCTATTTGCTGAAAGTTGGAAATTTGAAGAATCGGAGAGTCCATATAGTTTGACCAGAAGTTGACATTGGTATTATCAGACTCTTCTTGTGATTTTGATACCTTGGATAGGTCCTTATGGTGGTTTGGAACTTGTGTGAAAAGTTCGATTATAATTTGGAATGTTTATGTATGATTCGGCCACGTTTAGCGGAGGTCAAAAGTTTAGAAGTTAAGAGATGAATTTGAACTTCAATTCTTGTTTTTGATGTTATAAGTAGTTTTTTGAGCCTTGGATAAGTTTGGATTAGGTATGTAAACTTGTTGGTATGGTTGGACGAGGGCCCAGGGGACTCGGGTGTAACTTGGGTGAGTTTTGGACCACCCGGAACTTGTTGAAGAATGGTTGGTTTGGCAGGGATATGGTGCAGTCGCATCTGCGACCACGGGCTTCACACCTGCGGAATCGCATTTTCAAGGATGGGTGCGCATAAGCGATGGAGGATATGGTCACGAGGTCCGCAACTACGATGAATTTTGCGCATATGCACATGTTGGTTAGGTTGGGGAATGTCGCAGATACGAGTTGTTGTCACACCTGCGAGACCACATCTGCGAAAGATAGGTCGCAGATGTGATGTTGACTAGGACGGAAAAGGTCACAGGTGCGAGGTTAAGGTCTCACATGCAAGACTGCATCTACGGAGCCTTGATTCGCAAATACGAGGCTGTGCCTTGAGCTGGTAGTGCACAAAAGCGCTATTTTTGTCAAAGAAGCAATGTCGCACCTGCAATTAATATTTGCGCAAATGCAATGATGCCTGGCAAGGATTTTATTTCGACTTTAGCTCATTCGTTCAAAGCCCGGGAAGAGGAAATATTTAGAGGAAATTCTCACTATTACTTTGAGGATAAATAATTCCTACTTGGATTTGATTATATATCTTGATTCCACATGGATTTCTACATCTAAAATTTGAGATTTTAAAGAGAAATTTGGGATTTTTGTTTACAACTTAAGAGAGTATATTTTGGAGATTTGAAAGCCGACTTGTACTCGATTTTGAAATCTAATCACATATTTGGACTTGTGGGCTTATGGATCGTCGGGACCTACCCATAGACTTTGGTTCTGATCATGTGGGTCAGAGTTGACTTTTGTTGATATTTTATGAATTGATTAAAGATTGAACCTTTGTTGTTTGAGATTGATTTTTATAGTACTATATGACTCATTTATGTAATATTTGACTAGAGTGGAGTCGTCTGGAGTAGGATTTAAATGGAAAAGTGATTTTTGAAGGTTTAAGGTGTTCTCCGGTTGAGCTAAGTCTTGTCTTTATTTGTAAGAGAAAATTTTCACCATATGTGATCTATTTGCTATTTGTTGCTTGATTTAGGAGCCATATATGTGAGGTAGCAAGCCCATATACGTAACTAGGTTATGACCATATCCGGTAGCATTTGGCTTATGATTATGCCTTATTTGGACTATATGAATTTATTATCCATGTTTTATTGAATCTATGGCTACGTGATGACACATAATTATGGCTTAGAAGTATGCTTAAGGTTATGACCTGTTAAATTGGGCATAAAGGATTATTTTTCCATATTGAAATTTCTTATTTAGCTGTAGTCATACACATGCCTTATTTGACTCATGATTTTGTGGTTAAATGGCTTAATTTACTTATGTTAAATATTATAATTCGACGCATCAATGTTGAAATTGCTCATTGAATTGTTATGATCAATTGAAATTACATGATTACCCATAACAATCTTTTAGCCATGTGAGCTTTTTATCCACATATCTATTATCATATTTCGGTGCTTCTTAAGTTATATTGTTTCATATATATATGCATGAGTTGGAGAGTTGAATATTGAGGAAAGTTGAGAATTTTGGCACTAAAGACACTATGAGTGAATATTGATTATTGATCATTCATTGTAAAATGATCGACGCTTGGATATGGATCTGTCCCTTCGGAATCAATTAACTACCCATGTTACTTTGCGACCTGTGAGCGTAGGCACTCAAATTTGGTGCTTAGTTTGGAAACGTGGCCTATGTTAGGCACATGATTTTGAGTTGTGAGGTATTGAAAAGGGATACTGAGCATGCATATTTGTATATTTTGACTCATGCAGTGGCTTTTATGTAAATGTTGGCTGATACACATCATGCCTTTACGAAAGGACACATATTATTAGTTAATAACATAAATATAAGAAATCTAAAATTTTACTTTCCTTTAATATCTAAGTTCATCAATTAACTTCAAGCAAGTAACAAGATAATTCTAATGATCAAATTTATTCTTTTATGTACAGTTTTCTCTCTCTGGGTTGGTATTTGCTAGTTTTGAAAAATACGTTTGCCAACAAACGTTTTTAGTTTTGTACTTTTGAGTACTTTAATTAAGAATATTACTGTCTATGACTCTATGCACTAGTTGGTATTCAAACCGAATAAACCGAAGTTACCGAACTGAATAAACAAAAAACCGAAAGGAGAGAAGTCGAACCATACCGAATTTAATTAGGTACGGTATTGGTATAGCATCTTAAGAAACTGAATACCAAAAATACCGAACCGAAATGTCTAAATACTGTACCCTACCGACCGACGAACACCCCTAACTAGCGGTACCCATACAATTGAGTAAGAGCATATCCGGAGATTTTGTAGTGATGTGTTATACTTGATCCGATCCGCACCATATGTAGTCCCCCTTTCCTACTTAGCTATACATGTTTATTTATTTCCTTCCTAACAGATTTTATTGTTCCGTTGAAACTTTATACTCTTGTTAGATGCTTGTGACATTTTGACACTGGGTTTTGGGCATATAATGGTCATGTTTAGATGTATGTATTTATGATATTGTTTTGAGGCTTATTCGTGTTATTATATATTATAAATCTGGTGAATTAATAATTTTCTTGTGTCATTGTTGATGAGTGTTGGCTTGCCTAGTAAGCGAGTTAGGCATCATCATGAACTTTGGTGGGAGTTTTGGGTTGTGACAAGTTGATATTAGAGCTCTAGGTTCTAAGGGTCTCACAAGTCACGAGAATGCCTAGTAGAGTTTGTTAATCAGTACAGAGATGTCAGTATGTATCTGCAAGAGGCTATAGGGCTTTAGGAACTCTCCTCTTTATTGATTCTTTATCATGCGTTGATTATTGTCTAAGTCTAAGTCTCTCTCTCTCTCTCTCTTATACTCTCATAAATGGGAAGAATGCGCGTTTTAACAGTAGCAGCAGGTGACAAAGAGGTAGTACTATCGACTGTAGCCGTGAGGGATAGGCCCGGGGTAAGGTCAAGGCTCCCACCAGGGGGCTCACAGTTACAACTAGGGCAGGGCACCCATTAGAGCACAAAAGTGCACCAGAACGGTGTCAATGGACCCACCTGTGGATCAGGTAGAGGATCAAATTATGGATGATCAGGTTGAGGCTCCAATACCCACTCAGTATCCTGAGGGCTTTACTGTTGCATCAATATTTCAGGAGGCTATGGCCAAGATGGTCAGTTTCGTAGATGCCTTGACTCAGGCTGGAGTAGTTCCAATGACCCCAATCACATCTCATGCTAGAGGGGGAGCTCATACCCCTGCTAAACTCCAAAGCAGGAAGTAGTGATGTTTCAAACGTCGAGAGTATTGCTAGTGGGTGGCAATCAGCCCATGATAGCAGATACACCCGAGGTCATTCCTGCCATGGTTGCTAAGGAGCATAAGAGGATGGAGAGGTTTCAGAGGGTAAATTCTCCTAACTTCGAGGGTGGTTCTTCAGAGGATGCACATGATTTTCTAGATAGATGTCATCAAATGCTTCATAATTTGGACTTGGTCGAGTCCAATGGGATGAAATTCACTACATTTTAGTTGAGAGGGGATGCCAGGAGGTGGTAATATACTTATTAGCTAGGAAGGTTAGTAGGTTCATATCATGTTACTTGGACTCCGTTCTCGCATTTGTTCCTTAAGAGGTATATCCCACTCACCAGGAGGGATGAGCTGAGAGGCCAGTTCGAGCATCTTCAGCAAGATCATATGACATTGACTGAGTATGAGGCGAGATTCACAAAATTGTCTCATAATGCAGCTTTTTTGATTCCCACCGAGGCAGAAAAGGTGAGGGAGTTTATTGAGGGTTTGACATATGGCATTAGGGTTGTAATGACCTGATAGTTAGAGATTAGGACTAATTTCCATCAGGTAGTGGAGATAGCACAGATGATCGAGTGTATTCATAGTCATGGGAGAGAGGCCATGATGAGGGAGAAGGGGCATTATTATTTTGGTAGTTTCAATGGTACCTCATCTAGAGGTAGTGGTGATTTTGGTAGAGGCAATCATGGTAGGACATATTATTCTACATAGTATGTCAACCGTGGTTTAGTGGCTCGACTATTTTTCAGCACTCCAGTTCCGTTATCTTTTAGTACTTTTTCAATGAGTTTTTTCCATGCTCCGTTTGTTCAGGGTCATTCCAGTGGTATTCCAGTCATCAGGGATAGATTCCGGTTCAGCAATACCATTAATCTAGGGGTTGTTATGAGTGTGGAAAGTTCAACCATGTGAGGAAGTATTACCCCAGACATGGCAGAGGCACAACTCTACTGAGTTTTCAGTTAGTGGTTCTTGCACCAATTGCAACACCCCATACCGACTCAGCTAGAGAGGGAGGACATGCACCAAGAGGTCTCCCTAGAGAAGGGGATTAGGTTGGTAGAGGTCCGACCAGTGGTGGTTAGGCCCGTTGCTATGATTTTCCCTATAGACCTAAGCTATAGGCCTCAGATACTGTGATTACATGTATGCTTTCAGTATGTCATAGAGATGATTCTATTTTGTTCAATCTGGGGTCTGCCTATTCATATGTGTCATCATATTGTCCCCCTTATTTGGATATTCCATGTGGTTCTCTTGATATTCATATTTATGTATCTACACCAGTTGGTGATTCTATTGTAGTGGATAGTGTATATATCAGTGTGTGGTTACTATTGGGGGTTATGAGACCGGGGTTGATCTTCTTTTGCTGAATATGGTGGATTTTTGATGTGATTTTGTGTATGAATTGGCAATCTCCGTATCATGATATTCTTGGTTGTCATGCTAATACTGTGACGTTGGCTATTCAGGAATTACCGAGGTTGAAATGGAGAGGTTCTCTTGATCATACCCCTAGTAGGGTGATTTTATTTCTGAAGGCTCTACGGACGGTTGAGAAGGGGTGTTTGGTGTATCTAGCTTTTGTTAGAGATACTAGTGCTGAGACTCCTACTGTTGATTCAGTTCCAGTAGTGAGGGAGTTTCTAAATGTGTTTCCTGTAGACCTATCAGGCATGCCACCTGATAAGGATATTAATTTTGGTATTGATTTGGTGCTGTACACTAAGCCCATATCTATTCTCCCATACCGTATGGCTCCAACTGAGTTGAAGGAATAGCTGTAGGAGTTGTTGGATAAGAAATTCAACAAGCTTAGTGTTTCTCCTTGGGGTGCACTGGTGTTGTTCGTGAAGAAAAGAAATGGTTATATTAGGATGTGCATTGAGTACAGGCATTTGAAAAGGTCACTATCAAGAACCAGTATCCATTGTCTCGCATTAATTATTTTGTTGATCAGTTTTAGGGTGTTAAGGTGTTCCTGAAGATTGATTTGGGATTGCGTTATCATCAGTTGAAGATTAGGGCTTCTGATATCTCTAAGATGACTTTTAGGACTCATTATAGGCATTAGGACTCATTATGGGCATTATGAGTTCTCCACGATGTCTTTTGCCTTGACTCTAGTAGCTTTCATCCATTTTATGAACAATGTGTTCCAGCCATATTGGATCCTTTCATCATTGTGTTCATTGATGATATCTTAATATATTCCCGTAATAAGGAGGAGCATGAGCAGCATTTGAGGATTGTGCTTATGATTTTGAGGGAGAAGATGTATGTTAACTTTTCTAAGTGCTAGTTTTGGTTGGATTAGGTAGCATTCTTGGGCCACGTGGTGTCTAGTGATTGTATCAAGATTGATTTGAAAAAGATTAAGATGGTTCAGGGTTGGCCGAGACCTTCTACAACTATAGATATTTGGAGTTTCTTGAGTTTGGCAGGCTACTATCGTCGTTTTGTGGAGGTATTTTCATCTATTCCAGCCCCATTGACCAAGTTGACTCTGAAAGGTTTTCCTTTTAGATGGTCTGATGAGTGTGATGAAAGCTTTCAAAAGCTCTAGATTGCTTTGACTGCAGCTCCAATATTGGTGTTTCCCACAAGTTCAGGGTCATACATAGTGTATTATGATTCTTCACGCGCTCGGGTAGGGTGATTGCTTATGCGTCATGCAATTGTTGCCCCGTGAGAAGATTTATCCGGTCAATAACTTTGAGTTGGCGTCTATTGCACATGCACTTAATATTTGGAGGAACTACTTGTATGGTGTGTCGTGTGAGGTTTATATTGATCATAAAAGTCAAGCAAAAGGATTTGAATTTGAGGTAGCAGATTTCATGCCCCAAACTCAGAAAGCGCGACCGGCGCCTAACTGAGTGAACCTGGTAAAGCAAGAATGTTAGACGCTTTCTATCCAGCACACCCATGATCAAGAGAAGATATAATTTCGTTAATTAGACAGTAGGGAGATCATGTACACAATACTAAATCATTTCATTAGTTACTTCACTTTTAAGTCTCCAATACACATATTCTTATAGTTTGAGTGGAACAAGTGATCAAAACATGACATAACTTATTTGACTTTTCTAGCACCCATGTACACCCCACATAGTGTTTACGGAGCCTCTAAAAGTTACAAAAGAGTGTTATGATAGTGTCGGAAATAAGGCCCCGGCTATACCTCGAGACGTGATCATAATATGAACAAAACATACAATACGTGACCTCGGGATAAAGTGGGGCTCACCTTGTCTGCTGGGAAGAGGATGTACCACTATCGCTGATCAACACTGGCTGCTATGGAACCACCTGCATCAATTTAAAGATGCAGGACCCCCGGCAAAAGGGACGTTAGTACTGTCGAATAGTACTAGTATGTAAAACTAAACACCATCTCAATAGAAGAATAATAATACAAGGGGGAACAGTCAAGAATTCAATAAGAGGTTCAAATAATACTAAGACATCAAGTTAAGGATCACATAAGTTTTCAAGTCAATTTCAATGTTATTAGGTTGGGTGATCTTTAGTGCCGATATACCATAATTCACAATACCACCGTACTCTTACATGGAGTCCGATCGCGACCCGATCGACTACGTCGTCTCATTTGAGACATCAACCATAACCACAATTTTATTATAATTTCCAGCACAGTCACCACCATGTGTGCGATATGGCATCCGATTACAGCCCGATCGGTTAGGCCGTCTCACCCGAGACATTACCTTTTACAGTCAATCGTCTCACATCATACTTATTTCATATCCTTTTGATTCATTGGCACTAGTGGCCACAATTATAAAGCCATTCTTGGCACTTGGCCATATTTCATAATTCCAGTTCCCCTTTCCATATTCAAACATCATTATCATTATCAACAATAATAAGGATTCCCATTCAAGACATTAAATTCACATATGAGGAATTTGAGAATCTTAGGCACATAGAGGCTTTTCATACAATATGACATACCAACTTTTATTTCGATCTTGACTTGAAGTCTTAATATGTTTAACACATATTCAATGTTTTGAACACATTCTTAATGATAAGGTGATATGATGAAGCATTTACAATACATATTGAGAATATATCCTTCAACACAAGCACATTCGGAATAGACAATTCTATTATGATCAATTTGGGACTTACACCAATTACACGAACACCGTGGGATTCGATTCTAAGAAGAAGGGGGTTTAGCCAACATACCTCAATTGAGCTTCCTTTAAACTCTAAAATGTTCCGGAATTCTTAGTAACTTCGATCTATTTTAGAAATATAACAAGTTGGACAAAAATTAGGAAGATGGTCATGATTCTAGATCATTTGAGCATATTATCAAACACTAGGTGTGCGTTAATATTTTTAAGGTCCTTTTGTGAAAGATTCCATCATTCCCCAACCCATTATCTACCATTTTTAGCTCACAACATTCTCACATTCTTTGATAATACATGCATGCAAGATAACAACCCCCACACCCAAGAATTGTCTTTCTAATTATCCCATTTTTTGTAAATTTTCAAAATTGAGAGCTAGGACATAGATTCTTACCTTTAGGATGAAGACTTTCTTTGTTAATCCTCAATGATTGGGCAAGAATTGATGGATAATAGGTTGAAGGTTATTCCCCCACACTAAGCACTCTTTCTCACTCTAAAAGTATTAGATATTTGCTCAAATTTGACTATGGCATATGTTTTATTGAAGTAGGGTCGGGTTATAAAAATCCAAAAATGAAGTCTCGGGACAAGATCTTCAATCGTATATGCGACCGCATAATGATTCTACGGTCCGTGAAATGACTGCAAAAAATGGCTTTCGAAACTAGGCTGGCCTGCTTCACTCTGTGGCCGTTATGCGGCCCGCAGACCTATTCTGCGGTCGCAAAATGCACCGTAGAACCTCCCACCGCAAAAATTCCAAGGATTATTGTGCGACAAAAGTGCGGCCCACGAAATGGTTCTACGGTCGCATAACTAGCTACGAAATTGTCATAAAAAATGACCCAAGTAGCTGCTTCACTCTGCGGCCATTCTGCGGCCCATAGAGTGATTATACGGCCACATAATGGGCTGCAGAAATGCCTATTTCTGCAAAATATTTTCCTTCAACTCCCCAATGCGCTATCCAATCGAAAAAGTCCGAACCCCAGCTTTTAGGAAAAGTCCAAAGAATTTCTACTATCATTAACCTCTACGCCTACCCCAGCATCGCGGAACCTCGATTATTAGGAAATATTTTATGGGGCCTTACAATAGAGGTGTCTTGAGTTACTTAAGGGTTATGATATCACTATCCTGTACCATCCGGGTTAGACAAATATGGTGGCAGATGCTTTGAGTAGGAAGGTGGAGAGTATGGGTAGTTTGGAATTTATTCCAGCTGTGGAGAGGCCTTTGGCTATGGATGTTTAGTCCTTGGCTAATAGATTTGTGAGATTATATATTTTTTAGCCTAGTAGAGTTATTGCTTGTGTTGTTGCACAGTCGTCCTTGTTTGAGCACATTAAGGCTCATCAGTACGATGATCCTATTTGCATGTACTTAAGGACACAATGTTGCTAAGTGGTGCTAAAGATGTGGTCATTGCTGATGATGGTGTATTGCAAACTTCAGGGTCGAATTTGTCTCCCTAATGTTTATGGATTGAAGGAGTTGATTCTTGAGGAGGCTCATATTTCACAGTAATTCTATTCATCCAGGCACTACGAAGATATATCATGATTTGAAGCAGCATTATTGTGTGGCGGAGGATGAAGAAAGACATTGTTGGACATGTTTTGCGCTGTTTAAATTTTCAGCAGGTCAAGTATGAGCATGCGATATAGGGTGATTTGCTTCAGAAGATAGATATAACAATGTGGAAGTGGATTACTATAGATTGTGTGGTAGGATTGCCACAA
This sequence comes from Nicotiana otophora, assembly GCA_000715115.1. NCBI lineage: Eukaryota > Viridiplantae > Streptophyta > Magnoliopsida > Solanales > Solanaceae > Nicotiana > Nicotiana otophora. The sequence continues at coordinate 11,733 of AWOL01S0033002.1, forward strand.
ACTTGAGGAAATCGATGCTATTTGGGTCATTGTGGACAGATTGACAAAGTATGCACATTTCATTCCACTTGTGACTTCTTACACTTAAGAGAAGTTGATTTGTATCTGCATTATAGAGATTGTTTGTTTGCACGGTGTGCTTATTTCTATCATCTCATACCGTGGCACTCAGTTCACGCCTTAGTTTTGGAGAGATGTTCAGCGAGCGTTTGGCACACAGGTGGAGCTTAGCATAACTCTTCACCCATAAACCAATGGTCAGTCAGAGCAGACTATTCATATCCTTAAGGAAATATTAAGAGCTTTTGTCATTTATTTTGGAGGTCATTGGGATCACTTCTTACCATTAGCAGAGTTTGCTTATAACAACAATTACCATTCCAACATTTAGATTGCTCTGCGAGGCTTTATATGGTAAGTGGTTTTGTTCTTCGGTTGGCTGTTCTGAGCCCAGTGAGGTTAGGTTGTTGGTACATACTTGGTTCTTGATGCCTTGGAGAAGGTGAAGTTGATTCAAGATTAGTTTCGTACAACAAAGTCCAGGAAAAAGAGTTATATTGATAGGAAGGTTCGTGATGTGTCTTTCATGGAAGGTAAGAAGTTTCTTTTAGAGTTTCGCCTATGAAGGGCGTGATGATATTTGGGAAGAAGGGAAAGATGAGCTCTAGGTATATTGTCCCATTTCAGATTTTAGAGAGAGTTGGTGAGGTGGCGTATGTGCTACCTTTACCACCCAGCTTGTCGGGAGTTCATCTAGTATTCCATGTTTCCATGCTTCAAAAGTATTATGAAGACAAGTCGATTTCAGTTTAATATAGTTGGATGAGAATCTAGCTTATGATGAAGAGACAATGGCTATTATTGATAGGCAGGTTAGGAAGTTGAGATCAAAAGAGATTACATCGGTGAAGGTTCAGGGAAGGGGTCAACCAGTCAAGGAAGCGATTTGGGAGATCGAGCATGACACACAAAGCAAATATCCTCATCTTTTTGGAAATTTAGGTATGATTCTAAACCCGTTCTAGGATGAATGTTTGTTTAAGAGCCGGAGAATGTAACGACACGACTGATTGTTTTGATTAGAGCCCCATTCCCCTATTTGATGGTTCCCGTATATTTTTATGATGTTTTGGTTTCGTGGATGGTTGGTTTGGTTTTGGGAAGGTTTGATAGTGCATTGGAGCACTTAGTCATTTTTGGAAGCTTAAGTTATAAGAGTTAGCAAAGGTTTGACTTTTGAGCAGAAGACCTCGAATTTGTGATTTGATAGTTGCAATAGGTTCGTATGATGATTTTGGACTTGGGCGTGTCGGATTTAGATTTGGTTCATAGAAGATATTGGCTTTATTTGCTAAAAGTTGGCAATTTGAAGAATTGGAGAGTTTATATATTTGACCAAAAGTTGACTTTGGTATTATCGGACTCCAATTGTGGTTTTGAGAACTTGGATAGGTCTTAGTGGTGATTTGGAACTTGTATGCATAGTTTGGTTGCAATCCAAAATGTTTAGGTATGATTCGAAAGCGTTTGGCAAAATTAGAAAATTTGGAAGTTAAGAGATGAATTTGATCTTTAATTTTTTGTTTTGATGTTATATGCAGTGTTTTATGCCTTGGATATGTTTGGATTAGGTATGTGGACATGATGGTATAATTGGACGAGGGCTCGAGGGGCCTCTAATGTGATTCGGGTGAGGTTCGGACCATATGGAGCTTGTTGAGAAATGGCTAGTTTGGTAGAGATCTAGTGCAGGCGTAACTGCGATCAGGTGCTTCTTACCTACAAAGTCACATTTGCAAGGATGGGTGCGCAGAAGAGACTGAGGAGATAGCCTAGGAGGTCCGCATCTGTGATACATTTTGCGCATATACGCATGTTGGTCAGTCTAGGAATGTTTCAAATGCGAGGTTGTTGACACACCCACTAGACCACATCTACGAAAGATAGGTCGCATATGCGATGTTGGCCAAGATGGGGGAGGTCACAGGTGCGAGGTAAAGGTGGCACCTGCGGACCCTTGGTTCGCAGATACGAGGCTGGGCCTTGAGCTGGTAGTGCGGAGAAGCTAGTTTTGTCACAGAAGCAATGTCGCATCTGCGGTTAATTTGTCCATAGTTGTGAGCATGCCTGGCATGGTTTATATTTTGTGTTTAGTTCATTCTTTTACTATTTTGAGATTTGGAGCTTGGAAGGGGCAATTTATGAGGAGATCTTCACTACTACTTTTAGGGTAAGAAATTCCTGCTTGAATTTGATTATGTATCTTGATTCCCATAGATTTCTACACTTAAAATATGAAATTTTAAAGAGAAACTTGGGAGTTTTGTCAACATCTTAAGAGCGTGTATTTTGGGGATTTGAGGGCTGATTTGGACTTGGTTTTGAAATCTAATCATATATTTGGACTCGTGGGGTCTTGGATAGTCCGTTCTACCCCTAAACTCTAGTGTTGACCATGTGGGCCCGGGTTGACATTTGTTAACTTATTGAAAATTAATTAAAGATTAAAACTTTATTATTCAGGATTCATTTATATAGTACTATGACTTATTTAAGTAATATTTGACTAGATTTGAGTCATTTGGAGGTGCATTTAAAAGGAAAAGTATTTTTTGAAGGTTGAAGGTGTTCTCGGGTTGAGGTAAAGTCTCTTATCTATCCTTCTAAGAGGTAATTCTTCACATAGGTGATCTATTTGCTACTTTCTTCTTGATTTATGAGCCACGTATATGCGAGATGTCGAGCATATATTCGTAGCTAGGTTATGACCATATCCGGTAGAGTTTAGCTTATAATTATACCTTGTTTGGATTATGTGAATTTGTTATCCATATTTTATTGATTCTATGACTACGTGATGATTCATAATTATGACTTTAAAGTATGCTTAAGGTTATGACTTGTTAAATTGGGCACCAAGGATTATTGTGCCATATTGAACTTTCTTGTTAAGCCGTAGTTATACATTTTCCTTATTTGACTAATGATTTGGTTGTTAAATGGCTTAATTTACTCATGTTAGGTATTATGATTAGACATGTGAATGTTGAACTTGCTCATTGAATTTTATGATAAATTAAAATTACATGATTAGCCATAATCATTTTAGCGCCATGTGAGCTTTTTATCAGCATTTCTATTGTCATGTTTAAGTGCCTCTTAATTCTATTATTTTATACACATGCATTAGTTAGAGAGTTGGGTATTGAGAAAAGTTGAGAACTATGCATTGAGGATATTATGAGCGGATATTAATTATTGGTTATCGATCATTGATTGTAAATTGATAAATGCTCATGGATTCGTTTCTCTGGAGGTAGGTGATTATCAATGTTACTTTGGGCCATGTGAGCATAGACATTGAGGTTTGGTGCTTGGTACTTGGTTTGGATACGTGGTTTGTGTTAGGCTCATTGATCTATGCTGTAAGGTATTGAGGAGGGATCCTCAACATGCATATTTGTATATTTTAATTCATGCAATGGCTTTTATATAAATGTTGGTTGATATATATCATGCCTTTATGCAAGGATTGTGGTATCTTATATCTGATTTGATCTCCTTTATCCGTAAAGCATGCCTAAATTTCTTATGTATTGTGTCTCTCGCATTTATACATATTGGATGATGCCATGCTTTACTTTGTATCTTATTTATGCTTTCACCTGATTATTGGATTGTTAGTAAGTGCCGATGTCGACCTCTCACTACTACTTCTTTGAGGACATACATGATACTTATTCAGTACCGTAATTTTGTACTCATATTACACTTCTGTACATTTGTGTGCAGGTTTAGAGGCAGGATCTAGCGGTACCCATACAACTCAGTAGGAGCATATCCAAAGACTTTGTGGTGAGCTGCTATACTTGATCGTATCCGCAGCACATGGAATTACCTTCCCTATTTAGATATATCTTTCTATTTATTTCCTTCCCACACATATTTTACTATTCAGTTAAGACTATCTACTCTTGTTCGATGCTTGTGATATTGTAACACCAAATTTTGGGCGGTTGTTAGACAGTTAAAGTTATGGTTAGACCATGTCTTAGACTTATGTATATATTGATTTGAGGCATAATACGTATTATTTTATATATTATAACTCTAAAGATGACTTAATAATTAGCTTCTGTCATTTTTATTGAATGTTGGTTTGCTTAGCGAGTTGGGAACCATCACGACCTTTGGTGAAAATTTGGGCCATGATAACTACTTTGAAATGAGTAGTTTTAAGGTGTTGTAAACCACCAAGCGCTAATAACCTCTCTCAGAGATCTAGGAACTTCCCAAAATAATTGTAAATATTGCATTAATCAAGTAACTCAAATTAATATTTTTGCTTCATTATTCTCATCAAAATAAATCTATAAGTTCATATAAAAGAAATTTCAAGCGTTTCATAATGTACTGAAAAGATAGGCAAGTTATATAAATGCACGAGGCACTTTTCTTAGAGCAATTGATAATTCTTGAAAAATTAAGCGGGCAACAATCTAAGCATATTTTTACAATTTTAATGGATAAATGTGAGCGACTTGCTCTAATCAGATCTCATATTAATATAAAATATATATTACAACGTTGTGAAACATAAACTTTGTGAGAAAACAGATATCTCAATTCACCCTAGTTCTTCCTTTGAGCACCCTCGTTGCTCCAATCCAAGTGATTCAATTTCCCAACTCAATCTCTACACAATCAATTCAGGAATTAATTTTAGAAGTCCATAATTTCCAACTTTAGAAATCTTAGGTTTGTTTTCTTAAATTTCAAGTCTTAGGAATTCTTGTTTTTGAGTTCTTGTTAAAAACCTAGTGATTCTAGGATGGATTGTTGTTAGAATCATTGTTTAAGAGTAGTAATTGAACTTTAATCGTGCTTGAAGCTCACCTTTGGTGGTAGGAGAAACCTTGAACGACTTTGGATTGTGAGAAAAGGTCATGTCTTTGAAAAATAGGACTGATGTCTCGCTCCCCGCTCTCTTTTTATTTTAACACTTGTGTTGCTTGTGTTTTGGATCGCGCCATATTTTTGCGCTTGAGTGCAAACCTATACTGCAATATTTCTTTGCTTGAACGCAAATCTGCACTGCATTTGGCAGTAGATTTGTTACCCTTACGCTATATTTTTGGACAACAACACAAATATGCGCCGCTTTTTTTGAAACTATTATTTAGTAAGTCGTGCATAAATTTATCTACATATATAACGGTCAGAAGCATAGGAACTAAAATTCATAGATTACTACTTTGCTTTATAAATCAAGTTTTCACACCTTCATGTGGGTTCCACATAGCTCCCAATTCACATATATAACTTCATTTACATCATAAATTAGTGAAAATCAAATCTAGAAGTATTACATTCCAAATCTCATCGGGATCGTGATGACGTCTAACCCAACCCGCTAGGAAAGCCAACCAACATAAGCACAACTCGATCTGAAGATCATAAAAATGCAAAGATTAATACAACTATCCCAAGAACTGGCAGTACGAATCATGAACAACTAAAAATAGGATTACAACGTTGACATGAAGAAAGATACATCATTTGTTTGAATATACATATACATAAATTCAAGATTCTAGGCTACTATGAAAAAATGATAGTTGATAACTAGAATGCCAATATGTCTTTGAAGCTCGCACTCGAACTCTACAATAGCCCAACTCCAATATTTGCATGCAAAATGCAAAAATATAGTATGAGTACAACTGACTCCATGTACTCATTATGTATCAAGACTAACCTCAAGAAAATAGTGACGGATCTTAGTCAAAAGATACTCACTTTATATGACATGTGCAACTCATAAGTGTATACAATAATAGAGATATAGCCTAGAAATAACAGATGTCAATAATAAAATGCACAGTCAAAGAAGAAAAAAAAATCATGATTTTTTGAATAACCAAATCAAAGCATATACAAATGCAACAAATTCATATATAAAGGAGATTTGCACCAAGTAACTTTAACTCGAATATTTTACCTGAATGTAGAGTGTCTATGCAGGATAAAGACCCAATTTCACATTAATTCTCAACTAGTATTTATACGAATTCTCTTACATGATTCTAAAATGTCTATGCATGATGAAGAATCAACATATACATCAATACGACACTCTCTAAATGTCCAACAATCCACTAATAAGACGCATGCATATGTAAAACGCATGAATGTGCATATGTCGATAATATGCGTGAATGTTTCTACATGAGTCTAGAATATTAACACATGCTCAAGACTCAATCACAACCAATATATAGCACATACATGTGCTCCAACATGAATCATTACATTCAATGTGCTCCAACACGATATACGTATCACCTACGCTTATAGGGCCTAATGTAGCATCGATAATCACATGACTCTGGAGGGAGGAATCCATATACAAATGCTGCACGGAAACTCATCGTGCCATAATGTATCAATATCACAATTAACTACACGGAATAAACTATTGTTCCATAACAATATCAATTGTATGGAAAACTCATGTGCCATAATCATCTCAACGGCACGGACAACTCGCGTGCCATAATCTCAGTCCATATAAGAGAACAATTGTAATGATCCAACCGGTCATCTCAATCTTTATCATTCTATTCAATGGTTGGAGAAATTGAGTAACTTCATATGATGCATTATGACTTGCGTATATGATTGATTTTGATATTTGAGAGGTTCGAGATTGATTTGGAAGAGTGATTCTCAATTTGGAAACTTTAAATTGGAAGAATTGACCAAGGTTTGACTTTTGAGTAAACGGCCTTGGAATCAGGATTTGATGGTTGCAATAGGTTAGTATGGTGATTGATTGGGACTTGCGATAAGGGCTTGATTGTGATCCGAAATGTCTAAGTATGATTTAGACGCTTTGGCAAAGTTGGATAGTTTGAAAGTTAAGAGATGGATTTTGATCTTGGATTCGTGTATTTGATGTTAGTTGTGGTATTTTGAGAATTTGGTATAAGTTTGGATTAAGTATTTAGACTTGTTGGTGTGATTGGATGGGGTCACGAGAATTTCGGGATGGTTCCAGACCAGTTGGGGGTTGCTTGGCATTTCTGGTATTGGTGCATCACACTTGTAAGAGAAGTTGCGCGAATGCGAAGTCGCATCTGCGGTGCACTATGCGCAAAAGTGCATGTTGGTCATGCCGGGGGAATGTTGCTGATATGGGTATTTTGTCGCATCTGCGAGACCACATCTGTGGTAGATGGGTTCGCAGATGCGAGGTTTTGTCAACTCAGGAAGGACTACAAATGCAGATGACTGGTCGCACTTACAGTATCGCTTCTGCGGAGACTTAATCGCAGAAGCAAGGTTGGCATATGGAGTGGCAGTTAGCAGAAGCGAAGGTGAGGTTGCTGAAGCAACATCGCTCCTTCGATTTAGTAACCGTAGGTGCGAGGATGCATGGCAGGGGTATATTTTTGAGTGTTATGCTTATTTTTCCCTAATTTGAGTTATAGATCTCGGGAAGAAGCAATTTTTGAAGGGCATTTCACCACTATTTTGAGGGTACATGATTTTAATTTGATTTTGATTATATAACTTGAATACCCATAAACTATACACTTTAATCATGGAATTTTGAAGAGAAAATTGGGGATTTTCTCTACTATTTTGGAGAGTGTAAATTTTGAAATTAGGGGTCGATTTGGAATCAATTTTGAAATCTAATCACATATTTAGTTTCATAGGTTATGGGTAGTGGGTCATACCCCTTGACTCGGGTTTTGACCATGTGAGCCCAGTTTGACCTTTTGGAGATTTGATTAAAGGTTGAACCTTTATTATTTGGAATTGATTCCTATGGCTTTGTTTGATGTTATTGCATTATATTTGATTAGATTAAAATCATTTGGATTTTGATTAGAAAGGAAACATGGTTTTTTGTTGATTGAAGTTTGTCGGGTGGAGGTAAGTCTCTTGTCTATCCTTGTAAGAGGGAGTTCTCCTCAAAGGTGATTTATTTGTTACATGTGAGCTTATTATTCTTGTTTTGATGATTTTGTGACTACGTGATGACTTGTTATTTGTGGCTTCGAAGCATGCTTAGGGTTATGATTTGTTGAATTTGGACATAAATGATTATTTTTCCATATCGAGCTTCTTCGTTAAGCTGTTGTCATATACATGTCTTATTAATTATGTAATGACCCGACAAGTCATTTCGAGATTTAGAATTTTGTTCTATGATTTGAGACTACGAGTGGCTTCATATGGTGTATTATGACTCCCGTTAATGTCACGACCCAAAATTTAACTCGTCGTGATGACACCTAACCCAACCTGCTAGGTAAGCCAAATAATAATAAAATACAATATAATAATAAAGATAAGAGTCAAAAATGAAATAACTGAATTTTATACAACTTCCCAAGGACTGGTAGTACAAGTCATGAGTCACTAAGATTTAGATTTTACAAAACTGAACTGAAATAATTAAAACATCTATTTGGAATGTAAATGAACAGAATCTGAATCTAAAGCTACTGAGGACAAGTGATAGCCATAACTGGAACGCAGGTGCATCTTCAATGCCAGCGTTTTCCATACTCAACAACGTCAAAACCAAGATCTGCACGCAAGGTGCAGAAGTGTAGTATGAGTACAACCGACTCCATGTACTCAATAAGTATCCTAACTAAACTCGATGAGGTACAAGATGCAAGAACTATAAATGATACTCACCAACTCCTATACAGTTCATAATTTCAACAAGTATAGAACAAATATATGATCAAATCAGAAATATCTCAGGTATAATCGCTGTTTTGCTCAAAATTCTTGGTTTAAACTATTTTACTCAGTCAATAATCCAGCATATAAAGACGATATATAAGTAGCTCAGACAACAGTTGTAACACCCCAAAAGTTTTTGAAGTATTTCAATGTAAAGCGCCGTAAATTTTGCAAATGAATTCAAGGTTTCGTGGTGCTGGAGTAGGCTTACGTGTTTGAGGATTGAACAGTGCCCCATAGAGTAAAGGAAAATTTTCGGCAAAAAGAAGGCGTTTATGCCACTATGCAGTCGCAGAATCACTCTGCGGACCGCATAATGGCCGCAGACTGAGGACCATATGGGCAGGCTTGGATACCACTCTGCGATCGACTATGCGATCACAGAACTGTTATGCGATTCATTATGCGACTGCAGAACAGGTCTGCGAGCTGCATAGTGACTGCAGGCCAGGCCAGTTTCTTTCCAGTTCTGGACCCCAATTTTGCGGTCAGTTGCGGTCCGCATAACTATTATGCGGTCGCACCCTGTTCCGGAGATTCATTTTTGGGTTTTTACAACTCGACCCATCTTCGTTATATACACGCAAATGGTCATTTTTGAGTAGATATTCTGATGTTTTAGATAGAGAGGAAACCCTAGGCTAATATTGTTCAATTCTTGCTCAAATCGTGGAGGATTAACAAGGAAATCTCTCAAGTTCTTCATCTAAGAGGTAAGGTTTCATACCATAGTTTTCAATTTCAAATTTGGGTAGAAAATGGTTGATTAGGAGTATGATTCTTTGGTATGAGAGTATTATTTATACATGCATGTACCAATAAGATTTGTGGGAAGATTGTTGAGATTAAATAAGTAAGGATTGGGTTGTGGAGTGAAGGAAATCTTGTAAAAGGACCTTGTGGTTAAATTTGTACACTTAGTGTTTGATAAAATGCTCAAATGAGCTGAGAACATGAATATCTTCCTAATTATGGTTCAATTTTGTTATGTCTCAAAATAGATTGGGATTGCTAGAATTTCTAAAACGTTGTAGTAATTAAAGGAAAGCTCAATTGAGGTATGTTGGCTAAACTTTCTCTCTTAGAATAGATATCCATAATGTTTCCGTAAGATCAAGTATGATTGGCTCAAGATTCCTAAGTTTTATATTTCGAGTTATTCCCTATAAACTTGTTTATTTCGAATGAGACTTATGTCGAAAGATAGATGTTCAAAGTATAGTTTGCGTATTAAAATGTTGTGGCTTTGAGTCGTGTTTTAAATGAAAACTACTATACCAATTGGGTGAGAAAAACTCGATATGCTTAAGACTCATAATTGCTAATATGTGCACCTAAAGTCTTGATTGGAAGTGTCTTGTTGTTGATAATCTTTAAGGATGCTTGAAAATGAATTAAGCAAATTGAAGAAATAGAGTGTGCCCAACATGCCAAGAATTTAAGTTATGACTATGGCTAGTAGTGCAAATAATTTGAGAGGATGAGATAAAGAATATGAAATGAGCCTCGACTCAACTGTTTTAAAAGTGATTTGGAAAATAGAATTTGCCTAAAAGCTTTTATACTCAATTCATGCCCATTAGTGGATGCTTTAACTAATGCTTTGCTTTATAAATATATCCAGTGTGATTCGAGTTCTATATACTCATGTGTTGAAATTGTACATTGTCATTTCTGGGGAAGAGTATTCCAAGAATAAATAGTGTATTGATTGTTTATGATTTTTCATTTGTGTTTCTATTGTTGGTTGGTATGCCTCATTCTTTAGGAACAAACCATTTGTGTTTGAAGTTCCCATTTCAAATAGATTTGAAGTATATGATTTCTGAAATATTCTATATGTTAATGGTGATCTTTGAAATTGAAAGAGGTGAGAGTTTGGAATATGAAATACGGCCATCGTGCCAGGAATACAGAATCTTGTGAATGGCCAGATGAGCCAAGGAAATATTGTCGTTGTGAATGACTGGAAATACTAATGAGAATTTATATAATGTGAAAGATGTTTAGGTGAGTACAATTGTATTTATGTTACCGTTTTTTGCAAATCAAATCAAAAAATATTTTTGGGAGCATCATTAGCAAAACCGAGGAAGGGTGGGTCATAAGTCCTACACCTGAAACTACACGTGTCGGTGTAGGGGTGGATTGTGATTATTCCCTTTTTTGGGATGAAATTGAAATATTGGAGAAATTGTGATATTATTACCCTTAATTGGGATGCAACTGGTAACAATTGTGGATTGGAAAATCCAACCCACACGGCATATGTGGGAAGGCGGCCTAGATGATTGGGTGGAGATCGGACGTCATGTTGCGCACATAGTGGTACTAATCTTGGTAACAACTTTCTTTCGCATCACTTGTCAAACCACATTGTTTGTGGGGAGATGGCCTAGCCGATCGGGCGTGGTCAGACTCTGTGCTAACAAAGACGATGGTATATTGGTGCTAATGATCTCCCAACCAAAAATTGTATATGAAGTTCGTATTTTGAAAATTATTATGTTTTAACTGGATATTTGGATATTGTGGATTGTGACTTGCTATTTCTATGTGTTGCCTTTTCTTATATGGGCATTCTATTTCGAAAAAGGAGTTTTAGCTATACATACTAGTGCTATTCGACAGTATTAATGTCTCTTTTGCCAGGGGGCGCTGCATTTTTAATGGATGCAAGTGGTTCTACAACAAGCAGCATTGATCAGTGATATCAGTACACTCTTTTCAGCTGGTTTGGTGAGCCCCACTTCATTTCGGGGTCATGTATCTTTTGTTTCTCACGTATAGTGTTTTGAGGTATAGCCGGGGACTTATTGCCGGCATTTTCATATTACTCTTCTGTTGTACTTAGAGGCTCCGTAGACAGGTTGTGGATTGTGGTTGATGTTGGGAATTGAACTAGAAATGTTGGTATTTGAAAATCATGTTTTTCATTAATTCTATAAACTCGTAACATTTTGGAAATTATGAATGAAGCTGCTAATGGGAATGAAAAGGAAGCTGTTAATAAAATCTTTTCAATGTTTGATTAATGGAGTTCATCTCCTCTTTATTCATGGATGAGTTTGAGTAGAAGGAAATCTAGTAGGCTTGCTTGGCTGGGTTCTCTCGGTTGAGCGCCGGTCACGCTCCCCGAGTTTGGGGCGTGACAACAGTCAAGGAAATTGCAAATAAGGGTGAAATGCAATAACCAAATAACAGTCTGTTGCGGCGCGTAACCTGATCCAATAACAATAAGTCAATAAGGCCTGTTGTGGCGTGCAACCCATTCCATATATAGCAACCAGCTCTCCCAGAGCTCACATCAACCAGAAACCCGTTGGTTTATCACAATCCGCTTGTACACTATCAAGAGAGAAACATGAGAGGGTGACCCTAGGGGGATGTATCCTTATCCACACGCAAGCACGGCCAATTCAACGTGCTACTAGCCTGGCATGGTCACAGGCTCAATATCATAATCTACCTGGCGTGGGCAGAGGCTCAATGTGATGTGTCCATCCGGCGTGGTCACAAGCTTTATCACAATCCGCGCGGTATGGTCACAGGCATATCATCATAATTCGCCTGAAGTGGTCACAGGCATATCAACACAATCCTCCCGGTGTGGTCACAGGCATATCAACATAACCCGCCCAACGTAGTCATAGGCATAACAACACAATTTGCCTGACGTGGTCATATGCATAACACGACAATCCGCACGGCGTGGTCACATGCATAACAACACAATCCGTCCGGCGTGGTTACATGCATAACAACACAATCCACCCCGTGTGGTCCATCCATCCAGTCCAATCATATCACACAGGAGCAAATAAACAAGAATATATGTATGTTATGAATGAATAACAAATCTCATGCTCCTAGACTGTTATAAATGACATTCTAAAGTGTAGACTTGTGCAAAGTGTGCTATCATTGATCAAATTGGTAAATTTCATCACAGAATAGCATTTGTCAAGTTCATTCAGGGATTAAATGTCACGACCCAATTTCCACTATAGGTTGTGATGGCACCCAACGTCACCGTTAGGCAAGCCAACAGTGATCTACCTATTTAATTGTTCATTTTATTATTTTTAAAGTAACTGATTTTTTTGTTAAAGAAATATCCATTAGTAAGAAATTACAGTAAAGCCAAGTATCAAATAAAGAAAAGAGTAAAGTAGTGAATCTAATACCAAAAATGATAAAATGTCTACTAGAGTACTCCCAAAATCCGGTGTCACAAGTGCATGATAAAACTAGAAGAATATACAAAACCTCCTACTCTATTGTCTGGAATAAGATAGAAAGAAAATAAAATACAGTAAGGAGATGCTTCGGGTGCTGCAGAACGACATAGAGAGCAACTCACCACTAGGCCTCTGGGTAACGGGGGTACACGCCTGTAGGACTGCCAGATGCACTGTCATGCCGCAAAACCGTGGAGCACGATCGACGCTCAACCGAGTGAACCCGACCGAGGAAGCGTGTTAGATTTCTTCTACCCAAACTCATTCATGAATAAAGAAAATATATGTTTTCCTTAATTAAACAATAAAGTGGTCGCGTCTACAATTATCAATTTCTTACCATAAGTTTCACCATTTTTAAAGTCTCAAATGGACAAGTAATACAACCATAACATAGCATAGTTTGTCTTTCCCAGTACCAATACACAACCCACACTATGTCTACGGAGCCTCTATAGATAAAGAAGAGTACAATGATAATGCCAACAACAAGGCCCCGGCTATACCTCAACCATAATACATAAAGAACAAAAGATACATGACCCCGGGATGAAGTGGGTCTCATCAAGTCAGTTGGGAAGAAGGTGTACTGCTATCACTGATCAATGTCTTCTGCTGTGGAACCACCTGCATCCATTTAAAGATGCAACGCCCCCAGCAAAAGGGACTTTAGTACCGTCAAATAGTACTAGTATGAAATCTAAACACCAATTTAAGAATTTAGAAATACAGGATAATTATGATGAACCAGTGCGGTAATAGAATAATATAGATAATCATCTCAACCATAGCAAGCTTATTAAAAGCTATCAACAACATTTATAGGATTTAAGATGAGATCCTCTATAACCATCTTCACACAAAGCGGCCCCGCCGCCTCACCCGATGTATGCAGGTGGAGGTGTACGTACAATACCACAACTCTAATCAAGCGGCCCTGCCGCCTCACCTCAATGTTTGTGGGTGGATGTATAACCACAGTACCAAGAACCTACACAAAGCGTCTATGCCGCCTCACCCCAATGTATGCGGGTGAAAATGCATCAACGATACCAATACCAACACAAATGGGCTATGCCGCCTCACCCCAATATATACGGGTGGTGGTGCCACAGCAATACCAAAACCATACACAAAGCAGTCGTACCGCCTCACCCCAATGTAAGCGGGTGGAGGTGCAGTCCCATAATATCATAATCCCTACACAAAGCGGTCATACCACCTCATCCCAATATATATACGGGTGGAGGTGTGTCACAATCACAATATCTATACCATAATCCCCACACAAAGCGGTCATGCCGCCTTATCCCAATGTATGCGGGTGGAGGTGTATCACAATCGCAATCTCTACACAACTTAGCATAATAACTTTCACATAAATCACGACTAGAAATTATAACATGTGGATACGTAATCCATAGTTTGGGACACATACTCAATTTATAATGCAATGTGATAAGAGCATTTGAAATACGAATTGAACATATATCTTCATCACAAAACTTATCGGAATACTCAATTTATAATCAATATCTCGGAACTTACAAGGATAATGAGAATTCCAATCCTTAAAGAAGAGTTTAGCCAACATACCTCAATTGAGCTTCCTTAAACTCTAAAATATTCCGGAATTCTTAGCAACTTCAATCTATTTTAGAACCTTAGGGTATAGAACCTTACCTCTTGGATGGAGACCTAGTGAGTTTCCCTTCTTAATCTTCCAAAACTTGGGCAAGAATTGAAGGAAAATTATTAGAGAACACCTTCTCACTCTAGGGCATCCTCTCTCACTCTAAAATGTCAGATAATAGCTCAACAATGACCTAAAGAGTGTATTTAACGAAATAGGGTCGAGTTTTAAAAATCCAAAAATGGAGCTCCGGAACAAGGTATGTGATCGCATAACCGATATGCGGACCGCATATCGGTCACATAGTTGGTTACAAAATAGCCAAAAGAACTGTCTGTGTATGTGGTCATTATGTGGTCGCATAGTCGACCGCATAGTTGCTTCCAACTGACCCAAATAACTGCCTCACTCTGCGACCATTATGCGGTCCGTAGAGTGGTTCTGCGGTCGCATAATGGACCGCAGAAATGCAATTATTTGCCAAAATATTTCCTTTACTTTCCGGTGCATTGTTCAACCAAAACGTCCTTCAAACACGTAAGCCTAGTCTGGCACCATGAAACATTATTTTCTTTGCAAAATTTACTGGGCAAACCACTTAAGTACTTCGATTTTTTTTCCGGGGTGTTACATGCACCTGCCTCAGATCCTGCACAATTAGTGCAGAAGTGCAGTGTGAGTACATAAACAACATGTACCCAGTAAGTATCTAGTCTAACCTTGAAGAAGTAGTGACGATGGGTCGACTTCGACACTTACTAGTAGGCAAAATATATAATGAACAAGATTATTTAATAAGCGTAAAAATCAGCATCAATGATGGAATAAGAGGCAATAATTAAATGATCAGTTAACAAGTAAGAATTAAAAAGTCCCCGAATATCACGTACTATTCTCAACAAGTAAGGGCTTAACATGTACTATAAACTCTCAAGTCATGACATGCATATCAAGTGAAATCCGACTCCGAATGACAATACACATGAGTTATGCCGAGGTCATACGGACCGATCCATAATATATTGTGTACATACACTATCGAGGTCGTACAGTCTGATCCATGGATGCATATATATATATATATATATATATATATATATATATATATATATTGCCGAGGCGTTCGGCCCGATCCACAGGAATAGGGAAACTTTTCTGATTTCGAATTTCACATTTACAACTCTGAGGTAAACCCTTGAAAGGATATAAATTCCGTCAATAATTAAACATTTCCGCCAACTATCTAAGTATTGAAGCTCGAATTAACATGATCTTTTACCAAGTTTCACTTATTAGAACAAGTAATTAATCTAACAAGTTGAGTTCAAATAGTGCACGTAATGGCATAATAAGGGCCTATGTCTACCCGTACATAACATGAATTCTAGCTACGCACAGACTCTCATCACCTCGTAGTAACACCCACAATTAGTAGAAAATAGCAATTTAAACACCTATGTGGTAAATTCCCTCTTACAACGTTAGGCAAGAGACTTACCTTGTTCCCAAGTTCACTTTTCGGTCCACCAATCACTCTAAATCCTCAAGTCGGTGCTGAACAATCTGAAACTAGCCAAATATTGCATAAATTAATCAATATATACTCAAAAGTTCATAACTTAGCCATTAGAGTAATTACCCAACCCAAATTGGAAGATTCCTAAAAATTCACCCCGGGCCCACGTGCCCGGATTCTGAAATTTTCGAAGATAAATGTTACCCATAAACTCACGAACACAAATATATAATTTCTACTCAATTCCATAATCTTTTTTGTGGTCAAATCCCACTTTTATCAAAACCTAGGTTTTTCAACTAAACCTATAATTTCTACAATTTACATTTTAAGACTCTACCAAAAATCCACGTATGAAACTCACATTAAGTAGGGATTACTTACCTCACGACGGTAGGTGAAAACTCCCTCTCCAAGAGCTCCACAATCGACCACCCTAAGTGAAAATGAGAGAAAAAAGAACCTAAGTCCGATATAAAGGCACCCCTTATGCCCCAGCGATTTTCGCACCTGCGGCTCCGCGTTCGCGGAAAAAGCTTCCCAGGTTCGGTCCTTGCCCATGCCAGCTCCTATCGCTTCTATGAGCCCACTTCTGCGGAAAAGTTGATCGCATCTGCGATCCCACGCCAGCCCCAAACTTCTGCTTCTACGAAACATAACACAGTTCTGCAGATGCGCACCTGCGGCCAATCTTCTACACTGGTGAACCCAAGCCTGGATGGACATTCCCGCTCCTGCGAACAAGGCGCCGCTCCTACGAACAAGGAGCCGCACCTACGGTGCCGCTTCAACTCTTCTCCAAAGTGCAATCAAGCTCTGTTGACCCTCCGAATCCTACATGGGGGCCCCGGGGTCTCGACCAAACAAACCAACAGGTTCGTAAAGATAAAACGGACACAATTGAACACTCAGAATGCGTAAAACAACATCAAAACTAGGAATTGAACCCCAAAACCAAATCGAATCAATTCATGAACTTCAAGTTTTCAAACTTACTCCGAACGCGCCGAATCATGCTTAAACTACTCGAAATGACACCAAGTTTTGCGTGCATGTCATAAATCACCATACATAACTATTCACAGGCTTAGAATCCTAAACGGATCTCGATAACACCAAAGTCTACTCCAAACCAAACTTAAAGAACCTTCCACGCACCAACTTTTAATATTAAGCGCCGAAACGCTCCCAAGTCCAAAATCATCATACGAACCTATTGGAATCATCAAATCCCGGTTCTGAGGTTGTTTACTCAAAACGTTTACTCATGTCAAACTTAGCCATTATAAGCCACTATTAAGGAACTAAGCATTCTGATTTCAACCCGAACCCTTCCAACTAAACCAACCATCTTCGCATGTCATAAAAACAGTAAAAACACATACGGAGAGTCTTAATTAGGTGAACGGGGATCTAGAAAGCAAAATGACCGGTCGGGTCGTTACATTCTCCACCTCTTAAACAAACGTTCGTCCTCGAACGGGTCCAGAATCATACCTGGAGTTTTGAATAGGTGTGGATATCTGCTCCGCATGTCCTCCTCGGTCTCCCAAGTTGCCTCCTTGACTAGTTGACCACTCCACTAGACTTTCACCACAAAAATCTTCTTGGACCTCAACTGGCGAACCTGCCTATCAACAATAGCAACTGGCTCCTCCTCATAACCTAAGCTCTCATCTAGTTGAACTGTGCTGTAATCTAACACATGTGACCTGTCGACATGGTATCTCCGGAGCATAGACACATGGAAGACAGGATGAACTCCTGAAAGACTAGGAGGCAAAGAAAGCTTATAAGAAACCTCCCCAACTCGCCTCAACACCTCGAATAGGCCAATAAACCTTGGGCTCAACTTGCCCTTCTTCCCCAACTTCATGATTCCCTTCATTAGAAAGACATTTAAGAGAACCTTCTCGCCCACCTTAAATGATAAATCACGCGCCTTCTAATCCACGTAACTCTTCTGTCTGGTCTGTGCTATGCGAAGTCGCTCCTGAATCAACTTTACCTTTTCCAAGGCATCCCTTTTTGAATCAGTGCCATATAACATTGGCTCGCCGGGCTCAAACCATCCAATGGGCGAACGATATCACCGACCATATAAGGCCTTGAATGGAGACATCTTAATGCTGGACTGTTAACTGTTATTATAAGCATACTCGGCCAAAGGCAATAATCGATCCTACTGTCCTCCAAAGTCAATCACACATGCTCTAAGCATATCCTCCAGGATATGAACTGTCCGCTCTAACTGACCGCCGGTCTGTAGATGAAAAGTTGTGCTAAGCTCTGCCCGGCTGCCCACATCACTCTGAAATCTCTCCAAAAGTGCGAAGTGAACTGAGGGCCCCTATCTGAAATGATGGAAACAGTCACACCATGCAACCGAACAATCTTCTGAATGTAAATCTTGGCCAATCTCTCTAAGGAGTACGTAGTAACAACCGGAGTAAAGTGTGCCGACTTGGTCAACCTATCGACAATGAACCAAACGACATCAAACTTCCTCAGCGTCTGTGGCAACCCAACTATTGTCATGCCCCGACCTCGGGGAGAGCGACCGACGCTCAACAGAGTTGCCGCAGTCGAGCAAGCCTGCACAGTTCTGTCTACCCAACTCACCCACAAATAAAGAGAAGAATACATTTCACTAATAAGTCAACAAGAAGTCTTGTGAACAACACCAGTTCATTTCAATTAGTTACGTCATTAACAAGTCTTTAAAACAGTATGTTGTACAATCATAGTTAAAGTGGAACAAATGATACCATTACAATATTTTTAGTTTAACTTTCCCAAAAATAGATACAATCCACACTATGTCTATGAAGCCTCTATTAGGAATAGAAGAGTATTATGATAATACCGACAACAAGGCCCCGACTATACCTCAAACATAATACACAAGGAACAAAAGATACATGACCCCGAAATGAGGTGGGGCTCACTAAGTTAGGTGGGAAGAGGATGTACCGCTATCACTGATTAATGTCTCCTGCTGTGGAACCACCTGCATCCATTAAAGATGCAGCGCCTCCGGCAAAAGGGACGTTAGTACATGTCGAATAGTACTAGTATGAAAACTAAAACATCTATTCAAGAATTTGTAAATACAACATGAATATGATGAATCATGGTAATAACAATAGGGCTTAGATAGCCATAAAAGTCAAACAGATTTGTTAAGACCTTCCAATAACATTTATAAATTTCCGAGCTCCCCAACTCAAAATATGAATAAAATAACCAAGCCCTCGATAATATAGCTCCTGCCTAGGCACCTTCGCATCTGCGAAAATATTAGCCACATCTGCGGCGTCGCTTCTGCGACACAAGCTCCGCTTCTGCAGATTCCACTAACTAGCCGACCACTCGCACCTGCAGACACTGTTTCACTTCTGTGCAACTGCAGGTGCGATGCTAAATCCTACTTCTTTGAAAACTCCCATCCATAATGCCATCCGCTTTTGCGATCTGATTCGTGCTTCTATGCAAACTCCCATCCATGCTGCCATCCGCTTTTGCGATCT
Organism: Nicotiana otophora; assembly: GCA_000715115.1. Lineage (NCBI taxonomy): Eukaryota > Viridiplantae > Streptophyta > Magnoliopsida > Solanales > Solanaceae > Nicotiana > Nicotiana otophora. The sequence continues at coordinate 31,422 of AWOL01S0033002.1, forward strand.
GATTCGCACTCATATGGACACGCAGATGTGCTCATACACCCGCACCTGCGGCCTTCACACCCAGCCTGCCACTTCATCTTTTGGGATGATCTGTCCGCATCTGTAGACTCGCATTAGTATCTACATTCCGCAAATGCGGAAACACCAGCACCAACACTTCTTCAGGAATGCAACATGAGATAAAATGATCTAAACCACGTCCGAAACTCACCCGAGCACCTCGGGATCCCGTCCGAAGATACCAATCAGTCCCATAACATAACACGGACTTACTCGAGTCCTAAAATCATGCATAACAACATAAAATAAACAATCGCACCTCAAATCAAACTTAATAAACTTTTGAAGTTTCAACATCCAAAACTCGTGCCGAACCATAACAAATCAATCCGGAATGATCTCAAATTTTGCACACAAGTCCCAAATGATATAACAAAGCTATTCCAATTCCTAGATCCACAATAGGAACCCGATATCATCAAACGCAACTCTTGGTCAAACTTATGAATTTTCCAAACCTTCAAATTTTTAACTTTCGCCAAATAGTGTTAAAACCTTGTAGAAATATCCCAATACAAATCCGGGCATACGCCCAAGTCCAAAATTACAATCCGGACCTAACGGAACCATAAAAACTCCAATCCGAGGTCAAATACTCAAAAGTCAAACTTGGTTAACCCATCCAACTTAAAGCTTCTAACATAAAATTCATTCTTCCAAACTAATTCCGAAAGTCTTGAAAACCAAAACCGACAATTCACACAAGTCATAATACATCATATGAAGCTATTCAATACTTCAAACGGCTGAACAGAATACAAATACTCAAAAGGACTGGTCCGTTCATTACAATGAATGGTTGGTTTTGAGATATGCATAGGCTCGGGGTTGATATGATAGAGTAATTTCCAATTTGGAAGCTTTAAGTTGGAAGAATTGACCAAGGTTTTACTTTTGAGTAAACGACCTCGGAATCGAGATTTGATGGTTTCAATAAGTCCATATGGTGATTTTGAACTTGAGTGCATGCTTGGATGTTCCTAGGAGTTTTTCGCCCAATATCTTGAATGTTGGTAATTTGAAAAATTAGAGAGTTCATTGCTTTGACCACGAGTTAACTTCGATGTTATCGTACACCTATTTTGGTTATGAGAACTTCTATAGGACTAAAGGTTCATTTAGACGATTGGAACTTATGTGCAAAGTTTGGTTTCCGGAATGTTTAGGCATGATTCAGACATGTTCGTCAAAGTTGGAAAGTTTGGAAGATTAAGAGATGGAATTTAATCGTCGATTCCTGATTTTGATATTAGTTGTGGTGTATTGATCCTTTGGATAATGTATGTGGACTTGTTAGTATGACTAGACGTGGTTCCAGGAGGTTCAGGTGTGATTCAGATGGGTTCCGGACCATTTTGGAGTAGTTTGGTATTAGTGGTTCTGATGCACAACACCTGCAAAGGGTGGTGCGCAGGTGCGATGATTGCACCTACGTGATTCTGGGTGCATAAGCAAAAGGGAAATAGGACAACCTAGGTGCACCTACGAGAGAAGATTTTGCACATGTGGGAGTGATTCTACGAGGTGTTGATTGCATATGCGTGTTTGTTTAGGCTAGGACCGCAGATGCGAAGGAGGAAGATACGCCTACCTCTTCGCATATGCGGATCTTTAGATCGTAGAAGCTATATTGGACCTGGGCTAGAAGAGCGTATATGCACAACATTGATCGTAGAAGCGAGTAGTGCACTTGCGGCTTTAAGGAGCGCAGGTGCGAGGATGCCTGACATGAGGTATATTTCGAGGGTTTGGCTTATTTTTCACTATTTTGAGTTTTGGAGCTCGGCTAGAGGCGAGATTGGGGGAGAGTTTCATCACTACTTTATGGGTTAGTATTTCTCACTTGGATTGACTATTTATCTTGAGTTCCCAAGGATTTATGCACTTTAATCATGAGATTTTGGAGGAAACATTAGGGGGTTCTGCCTACAATTTAAGAGGATGAATTTTGGGGATTTGATGGTCATTTGGACTTGGTTTTAAAATCTAATCACATATTTGGACTCATAGGGTTATGTGTAGTGGGGATCTAACCTTGACTTGGGTTTTGACCAAGGGACCGAGTTAACTTTTGGTTATTTTTGGGAATTGATTAAAGATTAAAGCTTTATTATTTGGAATTGATTCCTATGGCTTTGTTTGATGTTATTGAGTCGTTTTTGGATAGATTCAAGCTGGTTGGAGGTGATTTCGTAGGGGAAGGAATTCTTGGAGTTTTGATTTGACTCGTTTGAGGTAAGTATCTTAACTAATCTTGTTGAGGGAACAACCCTTAGGATATGACCTTATTTGTTTAATTGGAATGTATGAAAAATGACATATATGTAAGATGACGAGAGTATATGCAGGTGCTATGTATGATTCATGACATGAGTAGTCTTTAGGCTATATCATGCCTTGTTTTGGATACTGTGCTTCTTGCTATCATGCTTTATATGTTTGAATGACTACGTGAACTTCTCGAATCATGTGCAAGTCTTGATTTCCTTTTTGTTCATGATACTCGTTTCTGTATGGTGTACACACGTAATATGAGCTATAGTTACACTTCGCATATGCATACACCTTAGCATGCTACTCTCCCCAGTCCATGAGTATATGATTTGATATCCATTGATTGTATACATGTATTCTTATATATGCTTATGTGTGACGGACTAGATTGATAGTACGTGAGTTATTTGTGCACTTGTTGGGATCATGGCGTATGAGTTATCTACATGGTGGTTATGATTATGGCACATGAGTTGTTCGTGCAGCGTGATAATAAGGATCCATCCCCTTAGGGTCGTCCTCTCATGTTTCTCCTTAATAACGTACACGCGGATTAGGAAAGTTGATCAGTGGTTGGATTTTGTGTATCTTCTCTATATGCAAACTCCTAATATGTATCTTTCATGCATATCTTCCCTATATGCTGAGTTGTTAAACTGGTACAAAATCGTGCATATATGCTCTACATGAAATTGTTGACGAGTTTCTTTATATGCTGAACTGTTAGCTGGTTTACGATGCTTGTGCATATCTTCTCTATATGCACCAAGGGACTTATCTATAGATCATCCTTAGATTTTGATATTGTTATTATGCACATGTATATATTATTGTGTTCTATACGTTAATTATAGTAAGTATCTTTGGACTTAAAACCTCGTAAATACTTTACTGAAGTTAGTCAGGATACTAACTGAGTACATGGTATCGGTTGCACTTCTGCACCTTACATGCAGATGTAACGACCCGACCGATTGTTTTGTGTATTTGTGCCCCATACCCCTATTTGATGCTTCCCGTACGCTTCTTTGTTGTTTTATGACTTGCGGGGATGGTTGGTTTGGTTTCAAGGAAGTTTTGGAGTGAATTGGAACACTTAGGTCCAAGGTTGGAAGCTTAAGTTATAAGAGTTGATCGAGGTTTGACTTTTGTGTATACTACTTTGGATTGGTGGTTTGATGGTTCCAATAGGTTCGTATGGTTATTTTTGACTTAGTAATCATATGTTCTGATTTGAATTTGGAGGTTCCTCGGTTGATTTGACTCTAATTGTCGAAAGTTAGAAATTTGAAGGTTTGGAATGCTCATAGGTTTGATCGGGAGACTTTGATGTTATTGGGTTTGGAAATTTGTTTCGGGAGTTGGAATAGGTTCATTGTATCATCTGGGACTTGTGTGAAAAATATGGGGTTATTCCGAGTTGGTTAGATATTGTTCAACATGAGCTTTGAAAGTTTGAAATTGATTAGTTCATTAAGCTTGAATTGAGGTGCAATTTGTAGTTTTTGATGTTACTTTTGTGTGATTTGAGACCTCTATTAGGTTTGTGTTATGTTTTGGAACTAGTTGGTGTCTCTGTACGAGGTCCCAAGGAGCTCGGGAGTGTTTCGGGTGGATTTCAGATCATTTGAGCTTGGTTGGATTGCTGAAGAACTGCTGGTGTCTGGTGTGCTTCGCATTCACAGAGCAGGTCTCGTGAATGAGAAGGCTTATTTGGGGCAGCAGTGTTTCTTTTCTCCGCGTTCATGTACAGGGCATTGTGTTTGCGAAGAGTTAGGGAGGTTGGTCTTTGCTTTCGCGTATAAGAAGTGGCTGGATGGGAGTCGGTTGGGTTTAGACTTTGGGTTTGTGAAGGCATGGACGCATTCGCATAGGCTAGGGGATGCGACTACATCATGTTCGCGTGTGGCATACCACATATAAGAAGAGCATTTTTGGGCCAAGGGTTGTTTGTGCTTCACGAACGCAGAGCTTGGGCCGCGTTCGCGAAGGGTGTCACTGGGAATTAAAAGTTCTAATCTCGGGACTTTGACTCATTATTTTTTAGTTTAAGCCCTAGACTTGGAGATAGGCAATATTAAGGGGATTTTCACAAAAAGGAAAGAGGGTAAGTGATATCTACTTGATTTTAGCATTATATCTTCGTTACCCATGGATTATTACACATAGATTATGGGATTTGAAGGAGGAATTTGGGGATTTTGACTATGGATTTGCAATGTAAAAAATAGATATTTGAACCTTGATTCAGAATCAGAATCAGATAAAACTTGTATATTTGGATTCGTATTCGAATGGGTAGTTGGGATTTGTAACTTTGGTTGGATTCCCGGAGGCAAGCCCGGGTTCACATATTTTGTTGACTTTTTACAATTTGATAAAGATTGGAGCTTTATTACTTGGAATCGATTTCTATAGCCGTTTTTGACATAAGTAAGTTGTTTTTGGCTAGTTTTGCCCCGTTCGGAGGCCAATTAGAGAGGTAAGGGCTTTTTGGAGTATTGATTCTTGCACTTTGAGGTAAGTATCTTTCCTAGTCTTGTCTTGAGGGTATTTTCCCTGTAGATTACGATGCTTATTATGTGTTGGGGGTGATGCACGTAAGTGGTGACAAGCATATATGGGTGCACCGTAGTTATTCATGATCCGGGTAGACTTTAGGCTATTATATGCCTTGTTTTACTATCATTCCCCCATGTTACTGTATTTTCTTTACTTGTATGACTTCTTGAGCTATTATTAATGTTAGAAATCGTATCTAGGCTATGTGCTTATTCGTTTGAGACATGATAATGCTATTTTCCTATGTTGAGTTGTTTGCCTTGATTGTAATCATACTTTCTTCAGTCATGATATTATATCCACGTGTTATATCATCATTTTTGTATACTTCTTACTCGTTATCTCACACGTTGCTGGTTTCCTTACTTGAGTACTACATGTTTGAGTGGATTTATTGCACGTTAAAATAATTTGTGTGGTATATTGATTTCTGGTACTATGAGATATTGGCTAATTGCGATTTGAGCAGATTGATGACTAAATTGGAGCCACAGATTCGTGATAATATTGATATTGAGGTGACATGTACACAAAGCTGCCTTATTGGGCTGAATGGTATTAATATTGAGGTGACGCGTGCACCAGGACATTGATGATCGTTGACTTTTGATCCGATCAATGCTTGGGCTAGGACCAGTCCCTCAGGAGTCTGGTGATAACCGATGTTACTTTGGGCCTTGTGAGTTCATGCACTTGGTATGTGCTAAGTGAGGGGCTTTATGCTAGGCACCTATACAATGTTGAGATTGTTCTTACTTGATGATTTAATTGTGAATTCGTTGATTTTGGTATTGATACTTGTCATGCCAGCATAGTGACGTATCTTCCTCTTTCTAAGTGGTACTTTATATCTTGATATTTATGACCTAATTGATTTGATTAGGAAGCATTCCTATTTCCTGTTAATGTGAATAAGTTGAATTTGTTATTCTTGAGTTGCTTTCCCTTTATTGTTACTGTTATTGTAGACTGTTGAAAGTGAGTAACGGACTTTGCCAATCTCTTCACTATCTTCAATCCGATGTTAGGCATGCTACTTATTAAGTACATGGTATCGGTTGTATTCATACTATACTCATCACTTAATGTGCAGATCCAGGTGCTGCTGATAGAGATGATTGTTAGAGAGTTGCACCGGTACCTATTGGTGATTTCAAGGTAGCACTAATGATTCCATCCGCAGGCCTTGTAGTCTCTTCCTTACTTTTGTTATTACTGTTTATGTACTTCAAACAATATGTACTTCAAACAATGTTGTATCGTTATTGAGACCATTGTACTTATTTATTCTATAGAGCTCATGTACTCATTGGCACCAGGTTCTGGGATGGCATTTCAGTTGTATTGCCATATTGCTAGAGTTATTTATACTATTCCGCTTTTGAGATTATTCCTTATTGTTATTGAGGTTTACTTCTGTATGTTGAATGTTGGCTTTCCTAGCAAGCAGTGTTAGGTGTCATCATAACTTCGGTGGGATTTTGCGTCATGACAGTAGATCTTGGAGATGAGCTGTTGTGGATGATGAAGGCTATCATTGAAGTTGTAGTTGCGATCTAGACTCAAGCTACCATTTATTCATGGTAGTTTAGGACTTCATTTTTATTTATGTAAACTTCACACAAATGTTGAATGTAGTTTTCATACCAACTTTGTAAATCTAAATCGTAGTAGCTCTTGACTTGTACTACCAATATTTAGGATACTGGATGGAGTTCAACAATCTTATTTATTGATTATTTATGATCTTTCATTAGAATTGTGTTAACTGTTGTTTGGCTTACCTAGCGGGTTGGTTTAGGTAACTCACGACTTTGTGGGATTTTGGGTCGTAACATGTTGGTATCATATCTCTAGGTTCATAGGTTCTTCGAGTTATGAGCAAATGTCTAATAGAGTCTTGCAGATTGGTATGATGATGTCTATACCGATATTCGAGAGGATACATGACATCTAAGACATTTTCCCTTCTTTCTTTCCTTATCGTGCGACCTTGATTCAGCTTGAAGCCTATATCTATAATTTCTTTCCATTGACTCGTATGTGATATTGAGCACTTGGTATCATTTGTGCATCGACGACTTATGATGCCGTGGATGAGAAGCGAGATGTATTTCTATATCGTGAAGGTAGGAAAGTATGGAGGACTTGAGGCCAGGTTTAGACCGCAACTTGGGCTCGGTAGATTCAGTTGTGTGAGCATGTCCTTTTGGGGCTCTTATGTTCTATATTGTCCCTAGTAGTGGGATTGATGGCTCAGTCAGTGGGAAAGTAGTTGTGCAATAAGTATTATGTGACTGAGAACTACACTTAGATGGTTTGGATGTGACAAGAAGGATGCGCTTGGGGTGCGAAGGGTTGTAGGTGTTCTATTATCACCTTGATATACAATGCGATCATAGGTTATGAGTATATTGATGGACCTTTCAGTTGTTCATTTGTGGAATGAAGTGGATGCTCGATCTTGTTGACGAGTGTAGACTCGGGAAGAATATTCTATTGCATAGTGTTTATGACCATGGTAGGGTCATAGAGAGATGTCAGTTTGAGGCTAAGCATGTGGGTTATCTGTTGAGAGAAGATTTGGGGCTGTGTGATTCTTATGAGGTTTCTATTAAGAGTTTTCCTTCTATCTAGTGGAATGCATGTAATATGATTAGAGTTCGGATCACTTAAGGGAGTTTGGAATGACCAACCATAAGGATGAGTAATCAATGTCAGATAATGTGGAGTGTGTTTTGACTAGTACTACACTTATGAGCAATTCAACAGAGATATAGTACGAGACAATGGCAGCTAAGGAGGAAGAGTATTGTGGGTTATCAGATGATGTGTTTTGTTGCTTCGAGCCAAGTGGGGGAGTCTACTATCGATGATCAAATCACATTATCATGTGTTATATTAGTTTCTGAATTAAGGGACACTTGTGGATTAGTTATGACTTGAAGAGGATGACTTCAAGGATAATGCAAGCAACGGAATTTGCTGGATGCATGATGTAATATGCTTTATTGGTATATGAAGGTTTTGGAATGACTCAGGTTAATATTCATTGTGGATGTAGTGTGCTAGGAAAAGGAAATGATGGATGTCTTCTTTATGGGTATTCATGTGCTAGCGGAGAAAATGTCGTTCGACGCGTATTGGTTGTGCATCAGAGATTAGAGCAGAGTGGATGACTCCTGAGAAGGCTCTAATGGGTTCAAGATTCATATGTGGTATCTATGGACTTCCACATTTGTGTATGTCTAAGACCTGGGATTTGTTCTGGATAGTGCCGAGACTTGCGGTATTTCTATATCATTATTGATTCTACATTGCAGTATTAAAGAGGTGAAAGAAAATAACTTCAAATTCACATAAGGTCTCTTTAGAGCGGGCTTTTCGGTTTGAGGTTTTGGGTGTATGAGAGGGAATAAAGTGGGTACGAGCCTTAGGATGATGTGGTTTCATATGGGATCACTTGGGATGAGTTTTGATCGAGATCCATAGTGCACTGGGGAAACGAAGTGTTATTGGGAAGGGATTTCAAGAGGAATCTGAAGAAGTTGGGTCAGTTTAGTAGTGGTTTTGATCAACACAGTAGTGGAAATGATCGATTCCTTTGGTAAGATAGTGCTTTACATGTTGCGATACTTTTGGGTTGGCATCCTGTGAGACTTGGTTAATTTATAGGGGCACAGTTTTGATGGTTTGGGTTATGTACAAATAGGTTCCGAAGATTTTGCGACAGTTTTGGCCACGACTTACGGTTGATGTCTTCTCCCGGCATAGGAAGTTTGTTGTATGTTTTGATTTTCTCTTGAATTGGGTTAAGTGGATGGTTTTTGGTTGGTGGAGTATGTATTCTATTAGTGACTCAATTTGGATAATGGGATTCTCGTATTTCCATATGATAGTATGATAGATGTAGTGAGTCGCATGGAATTGGGATTAGATGACCAAGCTTGCAGTTCAGTTTGGAAAGGAAGGTCGTGAGTTCTAGACAACATGGGAGATTTCAGATGTTTAAGAGAATGCTGTCACTATATTGTATTTTCTGAGAAGGGTGTGTGTTGTAGAAGACGCATTGTGTTTTGACTTGCGGATGCTTGGCTAGTACTACAGAGATTACATGGTTGGCAACAAATAATATTCAGGTTTTGCTTCTCGGTGTTGAGAATTTATGGGAGTATTTCTCTTGATGTGTTGTGTATGCATAAGTTGATAGCTATTTAGATGGAAGAGTTAGCAATCAGGTTTGCAGACTCTTGTGTTCATGATATTTAGAGATTCGGCCTTCTTAGAGGCAGACTATTCCTTTGATTGTGGAATGCGAGGGTGTGTTAAGGGTTTAGACAACTGATTGCATGTGTTACAGGTGGGTCACCATGGAACTTTGGGAGGCTATGCACTTAATTAAAATGGTTTTAATTGGTTGAGGGCATATTAATAAGCCTAATAGGTATGTAAATTATGCATTGTATTGGATTTGTTTAATCATCACAACATTTTCTAGGGGTGTTTCATCGGCTAGAGTTAATCTTATTCATGCCTTGATATGTCTCATGTGTTTCTCCTGACATGTCTCATGTGTTTCTCTCTTATGCTACAATAGGTTGTGAGACTATTTGACTACTCAAATGCATGATGTGGTCCTATTTAGGGCTTGTGGCGATATTCGAGTGAGATGGCTCTTGAGATGTTGAATTGCTTATTGCACCTCAGTCGTGCTTTGCATGTTCGTGGCATATTGTGCTATCCGCTTTTCATGGTTATGGTCATGTACTTTCACGTGCTTGCTTGTGATACACACAAGTGTGAGCATTTGGACTCGATGGGTATTCCATGTGAATTGATAGGTCGAATTGGGTTACACGTCGCAACAGAATTATGATGGGATGCGACTCCTGGTGCTTATTCTATGTGTTTTGTTTATTTCTTATAGAATAGATTCATAGCATTATGCTTCAACATTTGTATCTATTAAATTGTTGGGCAATTCTCTTACTTGGTTCTCTTCCCATTATTGGTCGTTCGAGGAGTTGTTTGTTGGGTGCACATATTGTGTTGTATGTGGCTTCAGGTGGCATTTGGTGTGTCACGTCTATGGAGCAGCATGTACTGGGTGAGACGAGGTAATTGGACCTGGAATTTGGGCAATCGAATGGGGGTAAGGTATGTTTGGAAGAAGAATGTCATTCATCAACTTAAAATTTGACAATGGTTCTTGTCGGGTGAGAAAACTCCACGACTTGTTTATTTGATGGGTTGTTATGAGTCTCTACATGATTCTTTTATCATTGGCGGTGTTGAGGAGGTTTGGGTAAAGATTTATTTGATATGAGATATATTATCGGTACCGAATTTGGTAATGAGCAGCTATTGTGGTCGAAAGATATTGCTATGTGTTGATACCCAATTTTGCCCTCATATTTTATAAAATATTCTACATACTTTCAAAATATCATTTTGCATTATTACCCAATTGACCATTCACCTCCTCCCACTCTCCAAATCTACCATAAACCATGACCAAACTTTGACCCCTGAGCTCCAAACCGATACACCAATATCGCTGAGCCCATAACCCAACTATATGAGAGACTAAAGGCCGGTGGTTATGTCACTCCCATTCATGTTGTTGTTAATACCAAAAATACTTGTGCCTACCATTCAGGCATGAAGGGTCATACTATCAAGGAATGCCACATATTGAAGGACAAGATCCAGACGTTGATTGATACTAGAGCTTTACAAGCAAAAGAGTCTACGCCGAATATCCGCAATAACCCCCTTCCTGATCATAGGGGCGAGGGAGTGAATGTGATAGAAACTGATGAAGAATGGGATTAGGAGGGATCCATCAGACTTATTCGAGAGGGGGATGCTCCCAAAACATCTCCTGTCACCCTCTCGCCGATTGTGGTGCAAACCCAAGCATCATTTGAGGTCAAGGTAGCTACGCCTTTCGATGTGATGGTAGATCCAACACCATCTTATAAGTCTGATGCTATCCCATGGGATTATGTGGCAGAGGTGAGAAAAAAAAAAGAAAAAGCCAAGATGGAAGAGACAGGTGTTGTGCAAGGAATGACTAGAACTGGCAGAGTTTATACACCCGAGAATCTTGGAGGAACAAGCAAAAAGACCACACCTAAGCCACCTATCATGGAGACAAGAACTGATGATCTTTGGAGGAAGGTACATGCGAGGGAATACTCTGTTGTTGATCACCTGAACAAGACTCCCGCCAGATATCCATCTTATCACGGTTGAAAAATTTGGATGCGCACAAGAATGCATTGATGGAGGTATTAAGTGAAGCTTATGATCCTATCGGTATCACTAGGGGTTAGATAACTAATATGGTAGGGAAAGTACTGGAGAGTCACTAAATTACTTTCCACGAAGACGAGCTACCGCTAGAAGGGTTGAGTCACAACAAAGCATTGCATATCACTGTGCAATATGAAGACAAGATCATTGCCAAGGTTCTGATAGATAGGGGTTCGAGTCTGAACATATGCCCGCTGACTACTTTTAAAATACTAGGTAAAGGCCTGCATGAGGTATGGATGGGAAACATGAATGTGAAGGTGTTCGATAGGTCTTAGAGAGCCATAATTGGAGAAATCAACCTTGATCTGCAAATAGGACCGACCTAGTTCGACATGAAATTCTAGGTGCTAGATATATCTGCCACCTACAACTTGTTACTGGGACGACCATGAATACATGCAGCTGGGGCAGTTGCTTCTACTCTGCACCAGGCTGTGAAGTTCAGGTGGAATCATTAAGAGGTGATTATTCACGGAGAGAGAAGTAACCCTATCTGCACCAACCAGACTGTTCCAACTATCGAGAACATGAGAAAATTGGGAGGAGAAACATACCACAGCATTCAGCGAGTAAACACAAAGAAGGGTCGATGGTGGAGCAATAAGATAGAGAGCATACTGATGTGGTTGGTGTTTGAACTAGGCAAGGGTCTTGCCCTAAGACTTCAAGGGATCACAGAACCAATACGACCACAATATCATGGCACCACCTTTGGTCTCGGGTATGAATATACCGTGAAAGAATATAAGGATTGGATACCATTGTGGCGTATCTCTTACTATCCATTGGAACAACCCTTACCACCGCTGCACCATACATTCCACCAGACTGATATAATTTGGGGATCCGATGAGGAGGAGGTTTTAGCCGATATGAGGAAGTTATTTCTAGATGAGGAAGATATTGTTACACCCTATATTTTCGTATGTGAAAGTTCGCCATAAATAAATTGATGAAAGCTCGAAAATGAGATGTTATATCCCGCATTTCTTTTGTACGTTAAAGTTTCGTCGTAAGTTAATCGACGTAAGCTCGGGAATGAGATTATAAGTGTTATGTTATTTCAAACAAGGGATAAGTAAATTCGTAAAGGTGAGAGGGTAAGCGAATCGAAGCAAATAAATTTTGTCGAAGTTTGACATTTTGGGATAAAATACGGCCCGAGCTAAAATACCCAGTATTTATGGACTAGTGTCATACAAGGTACCACATGACCATAATAGTAAGATGTATAAAGTATGATAAAAGTGAGTAGTATTTTAAGTAATTTGAGATAATTCTTAATTATGTGAATATTTGGTTAATTGTGGATTTTTGGTGGAATATTAACCATGTAATTAAGGAAATGGGTGGATAAACTTTGGATAAGCATAAATCCACCCCAACGTGGCAGCAACCCACATCTAAAGTAATGACTATTGAATTACAAAACTAGGTGTCATATTAGGATGAAATTGTTGGCCAAGTAAGCCTTATAAAGTGGGTCTCACATCCTTTATAATAAAAGACATCTCTAACAAAGAGAGATGATATGAAATGTGAGATGTCCATAAGAAATTTTCAGCAAGGTTCATTCCCCATTTCAAAAATGAAAGTATACTATGCACTTAGCCCTCAAAAACGTGGAAAGAATGACTATGTTAGTCATCTTTAAAATTGTGTTCAATTGATATCAAAAAACCATTTTTGGAGGATATCTTGGAGTTCATATGGGACTTTATGTTAAAATAGCAACGGCAGTTCTTAAAATTGTGAAGAAATTCATACGAAATTATACTACGTAATAGCAACGGGATTTTGCGATTCTAAAGGAGTACGGTGCAACCTTTTCCAAGAATATCATACGGATTTTTCCCTACTCTAGGTATGTTAAGTCTATCCCTTATTTCTTTTGGCATGATCCATACGACACAAACGAAAAGAGAAAATGCACAATTTCCATACATGACTCGTTTCATAGAAATATTAGAGATGCGTATGTTCTTGATTCCCCACGTGTCATATTATTTTATCATCTGTTTATGGGTCTAAAAAATACATAAGTCGGTGAAGTTTATTTCATGATATTTTTCAAAGACATAATGGTCTTATGACATTCCGAAAGATTTTATTAACATATTTTTTATGCATTTCATGCATTTATACATGTACATTGACCCATGACTAGATGGCGTTATATACGCATATATTATATATATATATATATATGGGATATAGAAAAAGATTACGGCGTTATATACGCACCACCACATAATCAGCTGGTATACGTTGATGATTTGCCAACAGTGGCCGAAATGATGTTATGGGATGCCCTCAGAGGCTGGATGATGATATGAATGCATATACCTATGTATGGTATGACATTTATATGCATATGCATGGCATTGTAAATATTATTTATTCACAGATTTATTCAGATTTACATGTTGAGTCTTTTACTCCATGTTCCTCATGTCTATTATTTATTGATTTTCATTCCTTGCATACTCGGTAAATTATTTGTATTGACGTCCCTTTTGCCTGGGGACATTGCGTTTCATGCCCGCAGGTCCTGATAGATAGGTTGAGAGTCCTCCAAGTAGGCTATCAGCTCAGCGAAAGGTGTTGGTGTGCTCCATTTGCTCCAGAGTTGCTTATGCGATCAGTATGAGTAGGACATGTACTGATTAGTATGGCGGGGCCCTGTCCTGACCTTTATGACATTCTATACTCTTATAGGCTTGTAGACATATGTCGTGTACGTAAAAGATTGTACGGCCTTGTTGGCCTATATTTTGAGTTTATAAATGATCATGTTGGCCTATTAGGGCCGTATGCCATGTGTATGTGATGATGTAATAAGAAAGATACGTTACGTTGGTACTCGATTGAGTAAGGTACCGGGTGCCCGTCGCGGCCCATCGGTTTGGGTCGTGACAAAAATGGTATCAGAGCAGTTATGTCCTAGGGAGTCTACAAGCCGTGTCTATAGAGTCTTGTTTATGAGTGTGTCGTGCACCACACTTATAAGAAGGAGGCTACAGGGCATTTAGGATTGTCACTCTTTTTTCTTACTCTAGATCATGTGGTAGAGCTCAGTTGTAAGAACTCAATTTCCTAAACTCTATCTTATTCGTAATACAATGATGCCTACATCCAGAAAGACGGAAGCTAAGAGATATAGCTGTGGAAAAGTTGAGTCAGAGGAACTCGATTTTGCGTGATGCTTATGATGAGTAAAAACAATAATAATAATAATAAAGTCTTCAGCAGATCATATGTGTACTAAGACATGTAAGCCTCTTGATAAGGAGCCTTGAGGCACGAATACCTATCCACCTTTATGGTGAAAGACAATGAGAGATTCGAAAGATAAATACAAGTTTCGACAAGCAAAAGAAGCAAGATGAAGAAGGGCACGATATGCCCAGTTATTGAAGGTTAACAGTATTTACAATTCAAGCAGAGAAATATAAGCATTTTGAGTTACCTTCAACATTAACAAAGGTATGTATAATTGGCTACTTCGATCTTAGTTATGCCCTATGGGAGCTAACAGACATAGTTTAAGAGAAGGACGAGTTATCAGGATCCGGTTGGGGATAGAGTAACCCAAAATAGTGGATGGATTGGTAGAGTTAGTTGACGTTTCCGAAGGATAGAGCAAACGTGGTAATGGATCTCCTTATGAGGCACCCAGATGGTGCACTCTAAAATAGTACAGCTAGATATGAGTGATATAAAGATAGGCACTGGAAGCCTGGAAAGGATAAATATTATTTTAATATGGCTCCCGTCCCTAGTAGAGAGATAATGCTAGGCAACCCGAAGAGCCAGTGGATGGAGCAAAGGGGAGCTAAAAGCAAAAGCATAACTTGTTGAAGTTTTCAGAATAAGGTGATAGACAAAAATGTTAACAGGAAATAAGAAGAGAGTTAATAAAGCATTATGCGTAAGATGTGATACATGGATGACAACGGTAGATCAAAAACAAAGTATTACAGAGTCTATAGTCAAGTAAAGGAAAAGATGAGAAATGACAGGCCTTGAGATAACAAAAGAGTATAGGCCATAAAGTCATATCCTCACTTCAAGAAATAAGTTTGTGACTCCAACGCAACTACCGGAAGGAAAGGTTAGACCCCAAAGTAATACAAATCAGTATGGGCTGGTGAACAAGGTAAACTAAACATGAATTAGGGATTGAGTGATTTGATAATAGTCGGCATTATGAGGATTTCAAAGATTGCATTCCGGAAATAATAGAATGGACGATAGAAGGATAACCCTTAAAGGTCATTCAGGAAGACGCTTCCCTAAAACAAGCAATGTGAGCAAAGTTACGCTTAAGGGACTGTATGTGCCAGTTACAATAAGTGTCTCCCTCGTGAGTAAGGAAATTTGTTATCCTTGGTATAGAAGGATTTCCGCAAGGCGAGTAAGGGTCATTGATGATGTGAAAAGACGTCAAAGATGAAGAGGTAAAGCATCTATAGGTAAATTGTCGTAGCGCTAAATATTAATACTTCCCTAAAGAGGGGAATGTGGAGTGAGGTGGCATTTAAGTCAAAATTAAGTGGTTCTAGTAATTATGGAATGGTAAAGGAAGAATTCAATAAAATGAAAAAGGGACGAGATTATACTTATTCAAAGCCTACAAATATGCTACGATTCCAAAACATTATGCAACCACAACGTCAAGGAAAGGAAGTAAGGGTCCCTACCCAAGAGGTTATTGATAGATAAGGAGTCAGTGCGAGACGTAAGTTAAGACAAAGGAAATAACCCAAGAAAGATTACGCAGAATATTGATATACGAATGGGCCAACGAGTAGTCAGTAATTAATTCAGGAAGAGCCTAGTTATGGCTAAACAGGGGGTTAAAGACGATGTAGCATATCGTGCAAGATAAACATAGTAAAACCCAATATGGTGAATCCAGTCTCGCAGATATGACATCGTGATCCTTGAGAAATATTCAGATAGGAGTTAGGGTAGTTAAAGGTACCATATGAGTGTTACTGAAATAAAAGAGAAAGCCATTGGGAAGACAGTCAAAATATCAAGTTCAGAAGCAACCCTACAAGCACACGAGTGTAAACTACGGATAATTATAGGCAAGGAAGGACATCAAAAGGTCCGTAATAAGCTCACAGCTTTACAAGAGTCAGAGGGTCCTCCCTAAATACTACAATGAAAGACTAGCTGAGAAAGTAAGGAAGGAAGCTTTAACCTAAGCTGGGTGACCTAAGGAGGAAATAGTCTTATAACAACAGTCTCACAACAACATTGTATGCACTCCACAAGAAAATGGCACCTACTGTGGCTAATGAACGGGAAGTAAAATCAGAAGTGATATTCAAGATCATATGAGTTGTATGGAATTCCAATATGCATGGGCACCAAGATAAGCTAAGTATGCACGCAAACAAAAGGGGGTAGAAACTCCAAGAAAAGTAATTGCTCACATTTGAAGAAAGCTGAGATGGAACAAAAAGAACTATTCGATTCATGATCCAGAGTTAGTTACGTTATGAACGCACTTGAGATTTTGGAGTTTTATACATGCAGCATATACAGCCGCAGAAGATTCCGGTATAAGTTAAAAGAAAGAATTGAGCCCAGGTCATAGACGAAGGATTGAATTATTAAAGGATTGTATCATGGTTATTCCTCAGCGCCCATGAAAGGCTAAACGTAATAACTAATAGCATGAACCACAGATCGGGAGGTAGCTTAAGCCTACATAAAGGATGATCAGAAGAAGGAGGAAACTAAAGAGTTATATCAACGAAGTAAATCAAGAATTTGATTATTAGACCCAGAAAATTATAGAAATCGTGATTGAGAACATTACAAGATCACTCTTAATATCAGAGGTACCAGAGGGATAGTACAACAACCATATTCTATAATGGACATACGATAAAGCCGATTAGAAAAGTACCAGCCTCATAAGAAGTCAGTATGAAACTCCCATCGGATTGTGTATGCACCAGAGGTGCAAGTATTATAATAGAGCTTCGAGTTATGGACGTGAATTATACCTATATGAAAGGGAGGTCATGAAAGAGATAGAAGATATGATGCGAGATTTTAAGGTAAGTAAGGTAAAGGTGAACAACGTACAAGATAATCAAAGGTAAAAGATCGTGAATAGTCCATGCTTCGGATAGAAGGCTAGAAGCACTGGGATTCAATATCCAAGAACGATAGCAATGTCATCAGTGGCGTACATTCCAACCTATGGTTTCTAAGTACCGATAGATATAGTCAAGAGAGTAAAGAAGAGTTAGAGACGATGTGATGTCTCACTTAATGTTCCAAAATAACATAAGGGAATCAATGGTGCAAGCAAGTTGAAGGAAGATTGTGAATAGTATAAATAGATACGTAAAGGTCGCAAGCTAAAGTATAGTAAACTGACAAGGTTTATGACAGGAGTAAGGATGAGAAAGGGCGAGTAAGAAAGTGACGAGAATGGGAAAGTTCTCGGGATTAAGCCCATGAAAACATGAGAGCCGATGGGTTCTCTAAGTTATAGAAGGCTCAGTATAGCCTGAATGAACTCAAATGAGTCTAAGACTAGTAGCATTTATAAGAGATGGAATGCTGCCCAGGTAGTGAAATGAGGGTGTAATTGTGACAGATAAAAGATAACGGTTGGGCCTTCGACTGAATAATGATTTGAAGAAAGAAAAATAGGGAGAAGTAGAAAAGATTTCGCGAACGGCACGAGATCAGAATACCCCCATAAGGCGAATCACATCGAGATACTATGAAATACGATTACAGAAATCACTTCAAATATTCCTCGATGCAACGTAAGCCCTAGTGGCAAGATTTAACGTAAGAAGTTTCAAATTATCAGTGGTATATTGTAGATCAATATTGAGACAAATCATAATGGATGGACAAAAGTCACAAAGTATAAGCTGAGATTAGGTCATCATTCTTAAGATGAACAGTAATGAGGAA
Organism: Nicotiana otophora; assembly: GCA_000715115.1. NCBI lineage: Eukaryota > Viridiplantae > Streptophyta > Magnoliopsida > Solanales > Solanaceae > Nicotiana > Nicotiana otophora. The sequence continues at coordinate 49,596 of AWOL01S0033002.1, forward strand.
GCATTAAAGGACTTAGATTTATACATATGGGATAAGCAACAAGAGTAAGCTGGAATTGGGTAGCAGACCTCCGCAACGATAAATCGAAGTAAGAATTATGGTATAGTATGGCTTAAAGCTAATAACGCCCAGAGGGACAACTTGACATAATTTTGTATATGTTAACAAAATGAAGCCTAGAGATTGGCTAAAAGCTGGAGGAAAGAAAAGAGAAGAGTCGCATAGGTGCACATACAAAGTCAAAGTCATACAGGCTGCATGATAGAAGGTAGAAACAGTTAGGAGATTGGAAAGATTCTGACTACAAGTTGTGGTATGAGAAAGAGGCCTAGAGGGGGGAATGCCTTGGCTTTTGGATTTATTCACAGAACAGTTGCCTAGATGGCAAGGAGAGTACTAAAGTAATCGGAAGGCATAAGTCATGAAAATGATAAGTGCATCAGTCAACATTCGAGGACGAATGTTCCAAAGGGGGGAATGATGTTACACCCCATATTTTCGTATGTGGAAGTTCACCATAAATAAATTGATGAAAGCTCAAAATGAGATGTTACATCCCACATTTATTTTTTGTACGTTAAAGTTTAGTCGTAAGTTAATTGACGTAAGCTCGGGAATGAGATTATTTTGAGATTATAAGTATTATGTTATTTCAAACAAGGGATAAGTAAATTCGTGAAGGCGAGAGGGTAAGCAAATCGAAGCAAATGAATTTTGTCAAAGTTTGATATTTTGGGATAAAATACGGCCCAAGTTAAAATACCCGATATTTATGGACTAGTGCCATACAAGGTACCACATGACCATGATAGTAAGATGTATAAAGTATGATAAAAGTGAGTAGTATTTTATGTAATTTGAGATAATTCTTAATTATGTAGATATTTGGTCAATTGTGAATTTTTGGTGGAAGATTAACCATGTAATTAAGGAAATGGGTGGATAAACTTTGGATAAACATAAATCCACCCCAACGTGGCAGCAACCCACGTCTAAAGTAATGACTATTGAATTACAAAACTAGGTGTCATATTAGGATGAAATTATTGGCCAAGTAAGCCTTATAAAGTGGGTCCCACATCCTTTATAATAAAAGACATCTCTAACAAAGAGAGATGATATGAAAAGTGAGATGTCCATAAGCAATATTTAGCAAGGTTCATTCCCCATTTCAAAAATGAAAGTATACTATGCACTTAGCCCTAAAAACGTGGAAAGAATGACTATGTTAGTCATCTTTACAATTGTGTTCAATTGATATCAAAAATCCATTTTTGGAGGAGATCTTGGAGTTCATATGGGACTTTATGTTAAAATAGCAACGACAGTTCTTAAAATTTTGAAGAAATTCATACGAAATTCTACTGTGTAATAGCAACGGGATTTTACGATTCTAAAGGAGTACGGTGCAACCTTTTCCAAGAATATCATACGGATTTTTCCCTACTCCAGGTATATTAAGGCTATCCCTCATTTCTTTTGGCATGATCCATACGACACAAACGAAATGAGAAAATGCACAATTTTCCATACATGACTCTATTCATTGAAATATTAGAGATGCTTATGCTCTTGATTCCCCACGTGTCATATTATTTTATCATCTCTTCATGGGTCTCAAAAAAACGTAAGTCGGTGATGTTTATTTCATGATATTAATCAAAGACATAATGGTCTTATGACATTTCGAAAGATTTTATTAACGTATTTCTTATGCATTTCATGCATTTATACATGTACATTGACCTATGGCCATATGGCGTTATATAGGCGTATATTATATATATATGGGATATGGGAAAAGGCTACGGCATTATATACGTACCACCACCTGATCAACTGGTATACGTTGATGATTTGCCCACAGCGGCCGAAATGATGTATTGGGATGCCCTCAGAGGCTGGATGATGTTATGAACGCATATACCTATGCATGGTATGACATTTATACGCATATACATGGCATTGTAAATATTATTTATTCACAGAGTTATTCAGATTTACATGTTGAGTCTTTTACTCCATGTTCCTCATGTCTATTATTTACTAATTTTCATTCCTTACATACTCGGTACATTATTTGTACTGACGTCCCCTTTGCTTGGGGACGCTGCGTTTCATGCCTGCAGGTCCTGATAGACAGGTTGAGAGTCCTCCAAGTAGGCTATCAGCTCAGCGGAAGGTGTTGGTGCGCTCCATTTTCTCCGGAGTTGCTTATGTGATCAGTATGAGTAGGACATGTATTGATTAGTATGACCTTTATGACATTGTGTACTCTTAGAGGCTTGTAGACATATGTCGTGTACTGAAAGATTGTACGGCCTTGTCGGCCTATGTTTTGAGTTTATAAATGATCATGTTGGCCTATTAGGCCCGCATGTCACATGTATATGATGATGTAACAAGAAATATACGTTACGTTAGTACTCAGTTAAGTAAGGTATCGGGTGCCCGTCGCGGCCCATCGGTTTGGGTCGTGACAGATATGGACTGTAGTGCAATCTTAGAGAAGGAGGTGGAGGAAGACCTTACCATTCAGACAGTGGGAGAAGAAGATGTTCTCAAGAACTGGACTGCTGCACCATCCAGGGCTCGCCGAGTACTTTGGTAGCCTTGGCAGAATTAGCATGATTTATTTTCAAATTGATTTTGGCATTGAATACATTTTTAGTATTTTGTTTTGAATTAATTACTCGAGACGTCGAGTCTTACTTGTTGACAATTTTAAGTTTTATTAATGCATTATTGCTTTTCGTTTATTTATTATTATCTTTCTACATTCTTTTTCAGCATAATTATTACATATCCTGATGAACCTACGACTGTGACATGTAATGAGACAACACAACATAAGAAAAGTGATTCGGAAGATTTGGAAGATGATATAATACCCGAGGAAATTGTCAAAGAGGTAGAGAATTTTGAGAACAAACCAACGTCCAATTTGGAATAAACTGAGGTAGTTAACTTAGAGGATTCTGAAACAATCAAAGAAACTCGCATTAGCATTCATATATCGCCATCAGAGAAGGAAGAGTACATCAGATTTCTACTCTACAAAGACAACTGGAATTAGCTACGAATGTCGTCGTTAATTTGTCTCTAAATCTCCCGTAGCTAGCAGAATTTCTTGATAATATGTCGCTAATCCGTAGCCAAATGAGATTAGCGATAGATTTTTCTTTTTAGCTACAAAATTTATTCATCGCTAAAACCAGATTTTTTAGTAGTGCTAAAAGAATATGAGGATATGTTCGCATGGTCCTACGACGACATGACTGGGTTAAGCACGTCCATAGTGACTCACAAGCTGCCTACCAACCCATTGTCCGCCGGTAAAGCAGAAGCTTATGAAATTCAAGCCAGATATGAGTCTAAAGATAAAGGAAGAAGTTACCAAGCAAATCAAAGCGAAGGTGCTTCGAGTGGTCGAGTACCCAACCTGACTAGCCAACATTGTGCTGGTTCCAAAGAAGGATGGGAAAGTCAGAGTGTGCATTTACTATCGAGATATGAACAGAGCAAGCCCTAAAGATGATTTTCCGTTGCCCAACATACACATACTGATCGACAAATACGCCAAACATGAACTCCAATCCTTTGTGGATTGCTTCACAGGATACCACTAGATTTGGATGGACGAAGATCCCTAAAGACAGCCTTCATCACGCCATTGGGAATATATTGTTACAAAATAATGCCATTTGGTTTGAAGAACGCTGGGGATACTTACATGAGGACCATGACTGCTCTTTTCCACGACATGATACACAAGGAAATAGAAGTGTATGTGGATGATATCATCATCAAATCTAAAAGGAGTTCGGATCACATAGCAGACCTGAAGAAGTTTTTCGACCGACTTTGAAAGTATAATTTGAAGTTTAATCCGAAAAAATGTGCTTTCGGAGTCTCCACTGGGAAGTTACTGGGTTTCATCATCAGTCACCGCGGTATTGAGCTAGACCCGTCAAAAATCAAAACTATTCAGGACTTGCCACCGCCAAAGAACAAGAAGGATGTGATGAGTTTTTTGGGACACCTCAATTATATCTGCCGTTTCATAGCACAGTCAACAGTGATATGTGAACCGATCTTCAAAATCTTGAGGAAAGATGATGCGACGAGCTGGACCGAAGAATGTCAAAAGGCTTTCGATAAAATCAAGGAGTACTTGTCTAAGACGCCCGTGTTGGTCCTACCAGAGCCCGAAAGACCTTTACTGTTATACTTATCCATGTTGGATGGAGCCTTTGGTTGCGCCTTGGGGAAACATGATGAAACCTAGAGAAAAAAGCAGGCGATATACTATATGAGTAAGAAGTTCATACCTTACGATGCACGGTACTCTTTTCTGGAGCGCACCTGGATAGCCCAAAAATTGAGACACTACTTCTGCGCATACACTACACATCTCATATCAAGGATGGTTCCACTGAAATACATATTTCAGAAACCCATGCTACGGGTAAGTTAACAAAGTGGTAGATATTGCTAATTGTGTTCGACATCATCTATGTGACTCAGAAGGCGGTCAAGGGGCAAGAATTGGCCGATCACCTGGCAGAGAACCCCATAGATAGAAAATATGAACTATTAAAGGCGTATTTTCCCGATGAGGAAGTGTTGTTTGTGGGGGAAGAGATTGCCGAAATATAATGGTGGGAGGATGTTTTTCGACGGAGCCGCAAACTTCAAAAAAGTGCGCATCGGAGCTATTTTAGTATCAGAAACCGGTCAACACTACCCGGTGTCTGCCAAGCTCAGGTTCCCATGCACCAACAATGTGGTAGAATACTACGCTTGCATCTTGGGATTCAGATTGGCCATCGACATAAATATTTAGGAGTTCCTGGTAATCGGAGGTTTAGATCTGCTGGTACATCAAGTACTTAGAGAATGGAATACCAAGAACAGTAAAATATTTCCATACTCGCATTGTGTGCAAGATTTGATCAAGAGGTTCACAAATATAGAATTCAAACACGTTTCGATAATTCATATCGAGTTCACTGACTACCTTGTCTTCCATGATATAACATCCAGACATGATCCTATCCCGATAGAGATTCGTAAGCAGGTAGCTTATTTTGCTCATGATGAAGAAGAGTTCGACAGAACCCCATGGTTTCACGATATCAAGGAGTATTTGGAGAAAGGAGAATACACGGGAAATGCTACGCATACGTAGAAGTGCACGCTTTGAAGATTGGCCAACCTCTTCTTTCAAAGCGGAGGAATTCTGTATAGAAGAAATCTTGACTTTGGATTGCTGCGATATGTCGATGCCAAGGAGGCATCTAGATTTCTCGAAGAAATACACGTCGTATCTTGCGGACCTCACATGAACGGGTTCATTCTAGCCAAGAAGATATGAAGGGCATGGTATTTCTGGATGACTATGGAGATAGACTGCATCAAGTATGTATCAAAGTGCTACCAATGCCAGGTACATGCTAATATGATATGGGAGCCAACCAACGAACTCAATGCAACGAGTTCACCCTGGACTTTCTCTGTTTGGGGCATAGACGTCATCGAACCAATTGAACCTGCTGTTTCAAATGGACACGGGTTCATTTTGGTCGCTATAGATTACTTAACAAAATGTGTTGAAGCCGCTTCCTATAAAGTTGTGACTAAGAAGGTCGTAGCAGACTTCGTACGGGATCGTATTGTTTGTTGATTTGGAGTACCTTAGTCAATCATTACCTACAATTCCTCCAATCTCAACAGTGATCTGATGAAATCCATGTGTGAAACATTCAAGATCAAGCACCAGAATTCTACAACATATAGGCCGCAAATGAATGGAGTCGTGGAAGCCGTCAACAAGAACATCAAGAAGATATTAAGGAAGATGGTGAACAACTAAAAGCAATGACATGAGAAGCTACCATTTTCTTTGCTCGAATACCGCACCACAGTTTGTACGTCAACTAGGGCAACCCTCTATCTACTGGTCTATGGTACTGAAGCCATTATACCCACCGACGTGGAGATTCCTTCCCTAAGAATCATACAGGAGGCCGAGCTCAGCGATGCAGAATGAACACAGAAAAGGTATGAGCAACTGGCTCTTATTGACGGTAAGAGGATAAACGCAGTGTGTCATTGTCAACTCTACCAGAATAGAATTGAAAGGGCTTTCAACAAAAATGTTAGATTGAGGCAATTCACACTAGGGCAATTGGTGTTGAATCAGATCTTCCCGCATCAGGACGAAGCAAAAGGAAAATTCTCACCTAACTAGCAAGCCCTTACATGGTTCGCCGAGTACTGACAGGAGGAGCACTCATACTTGTAGAGAAGGATGGAGAAATATGGCCAAAACCTATCAATTCGGATGTCGTCAAGAGATATTATGTTTGCACTTTCTTTTGATGTAACATGAACTACGCTTGACCTGATTCCTGTTTAAGAGGGAATACGTAGCGAACCCTGTGGGTTCTGTCACATCATCATAAAATATTCATTCCCCTTTACGGTCAGGAACTGAGGCAAGTTTCGAGTTTTTGTCAATCTCATTACGTTAAGGATAGACAAGAAACATATTGTCGGGAGAATGCATTTAAACTGAGGCAGAAGTTTTAGGAGGGTCCTCAAGATTCCGAATTAAGAAGGTCGCAATGTCTCAAAGCGTGTCACAGTCTATGGTTCGACAAAATTATTTTCTTTTATGCATCATCACATATATTTGAACAACTGCATCCCTTACGAGTAATTTATCACAAATGCATATTTTCGAAAATTTTATTTTTGTGATAGCCATATGTTACCCAGGGTGACTTGAAAAAGACGTCAAGACAAGGAGCAAAGGACAAATGAGGAATCAAAAACACGGATAGACCTTTCCCCCCAAAACGCATGATTTTTCATTCGATGCAAGCATAACGGACATAACAAGCACGTCCACGAATATATAACAAGACTGTTATCTTCACACCGACAGAAGCCACCAGGCACAAATGCGTTAAGGTAAGGACCACTTTCTCTCTCATATTTTATCTTCGCATTTATCTGCATAGGGCTAAGCATTGCCCTCATTCTTTTCATAGGGCTAAGAATTGCTCTCATCATTGCATAAGGCCAAACACTACCTTTCTCTACACAGGCTAAACATTGCCTTCATTCTTTGCATGAGGCTAAGCACTGCCTACACTATTGCATAAGGCTAAGCATTGCCTTTCTCCGTATGAGGCTAAACACTGTCTCCATTACATTGCATGAGGCTAAGCATTGCCTCCATTATTGCATGAGGCTAAGCACTGCCTTCCTCCGTATGAGACTAAGCACTGTCTCTATTACATTGCATGAGGCTAAGCATTGCCTCTATTATTGCATAAGGCTAAGCACTGCCTTCCTCTGCATGAGACTAAGCACTGTCTCCATTACATTGCATGAGGCTAAGCGCTACCTCCATTATTACATAAGGCTAAATGCTGTCTTTCTCTTCATAGGGCTAAGCACTACCGTCATCACATACAAGGCTAAGTACTGCCTCATTTTGTTCTCGCATATGATTAAGCATCACATGTTCCCTCTACCAAATGATCGATATCGCTGCATCTTTGCATGTCATGGGTTGAAACATCGCCACATTGTCCGAAGGCATCATAGTCTGAAGGCATCATCCTCATAGCCCGAAGACATCATGCCTTGGCCTAAGGATCTCTCAAAACTACATATCATTATTCAAAAGTGTCATAGTCCAGAGGCACCATCCTCATGGCCCGAGGAAACCATTTCATGGCCTGCAAATCTCTTATTATACGCTTCATCGCACAGGACGTCATGGTCGAAGGACATCATCCTCATCATCCAAAGACAACTCTCATGGTCCGAAGGGAATTTATATCATGTTTAAATTTCCGCAATAACCCTATATATTCACGTGCATTGTGTTTTAAGTTTTGCAGGTAACTCGGGAGGTAACCGTTCTGCAAACGGGAGACATTCTCGCTCTGGTTTTCATTCATAATGTTCACAGCCTTTGATTATCTCAAACATATTGTATGATTGGCAATTAATTACTCTTTGTTCTGTAACCGCCCAAACATTTATCTCAAATATTCGTAACATTCAAATTCGTATTCATAGCTCCACCTGAAATTATCTATTACTCATGACACTATCATATCCAAGGGATCCTTTTTCGAAACACATGACCCCTCTTATAATAACTCCATCGGTTTCGTTTGTCGTTGGATCCATAACTACACGCGACCTGATTCCCGTAATACTAGGGATATGTAGGCAACTCAAGAACCAGGGTTCGACCCCTATGTTTTCAAATACACATCATCCTCGCTCATTTCAAACAAAATTGGTCATCATTTTCTTTACCCGACAACTCTTTCATCATTCCCGGGTAAAGAGGGGCAGTTGTTGATGCCCAATTTTTCCCTCATATTTTATAAAATATTATATATACTTTCAAAATATCATTTTGCATTATTACCATATTTACAAGAGTCATATAAGTATTTTTTATATTTTTAAAAGCTTTAAAAATGATTTTCTTGCATTTTGATTATTCAAATATTTATTAATTATCCCTTCAAATTATTTTTGGATGATTTAATCATCCAAATTTATTATTTACATCCAAATGTATGTTTTATAATATTTTATCATTTCATATAAGTAGACTTGTATTTTCGAGCTATTTACACAATATTTGCAATAATAGCCTACACTCTATACATAATTATACTTACTACATTATTTATGCTAAAATAGAATTTTTTTTTATATTTTTATAATGTGAAGCTATTATTTTCAAGTATTTTACTGCATAAAGAATATTTTTATTATTTATTAATTACCTTTTATAAAATATTTTAACAAATTTTGTGTATTTAAACTAGGCCCAATTTTGAGTTGATTTCGGACCAAATTATGGCCCAAAATCCTTAGTCCAATTCCCTAGCCCAAACCAGACGACCCTTTTTAATGAACCCGGATAATACCTATTTAAACGACCCACCCCACTCTTTCCTTCTATCTCAGTTGTTGATCTCAGAGATCAACATCCCACAAACCTTCTCCCCTCTTTAATTACCCAACCCCAAACCCTAGAGACCCATTTCCCTGCCTAGCCGCCTCTGTGTTCTCTCCACTCTCACACCAAACCCTACCCGACCATGGAGATTCTCTTTTATTCCTTATTTGTACGCGTTCATACGTGGATTCTATTTATCACTTATTTATGGTAACTTTNCATTGCTCTCATCATTGCATAAGGCCAAACACTACCTTTCTCTACACAGGGCTAAACATTGCCTTCATTCTTTGCATGAGGCTAAGCACTGCCTACACTATTGCATAAGGCTAAGCATTGCCTTTCTCCGTATGAGGCTAAACACTGTCTCCATTACATTGCATGAGGCTAAGCATTGCCTCCATTATTGCATGAGGCTAAGCACTGCCTTCCTCCGTATGAGACTAAGCACTGTCTCTATTACATTGCATGAGGCTAAGCATTGCCTCTATTATTGCATAAGGCTAAGCACTGCCTTCCTCTGCATGAGACTAAGCACTGTCTCCATTACATTGCATGAGGCTAAGCGCTACCTCCATTATTACATAAGGCTAAATGCTGTCTTTCTCTTCATAGGGCTAAGCACTACCGTCATCACATACAAGGCTAAGTACTGCCTCATTTTGTTCTCGCATATGATTAAGCATCACATGTTCCCTCTACCAAATGATCGATATCGCTGCATCTTTGCATGTCATGGGTTGAAACATCGCCACATTGTCCGAAGGCATCATAGTCTGAAGGCATCATCCTCATAGCCCGAAGACATCATGCCTTGGCCTAAGGATCTCTCAAAACTACATATCATTATTCAAAAGTGTCATAGTCCAGAGGCACCATCCTCATGGCCCGAGGAAACCATTTCATGGCCTGCAAATCTCTTATTATACGCTTCATCGCACAGGACGTCATGGTCGAAGGACATCATCCTCATCATCCAAAGACAACTCTCATGGTCCGAAGGGAATTTATATCATGTTTAAATTTCCGCAATAACCCTATATATTCACGTGCATTGTGTTTTAAGTTTTGCAGGTAACTCGGGAGGTAACCGTTCTGCAAACGGGAGACATTCTCGCTCTGGTTTTCATTCATAATGTTCACAGCCTTTGATTATCTCAAACATATTGTATGATTGGCAATTAATTACTCTTTGTTCTGTAACCGCCCAAACATTTATCTCAAATATTCGTAACATTCAAATTCGTATTCATAGCTCCACCTGAAATTATCTATTACTCATGACACTATCATATCCAAGGGATCCTTTTTCGAAACACATGACCCCTCTTATAATAACTCCATCGGTTTCGTTTGTCGTTGGATCCATAACTACACGCGACCTGATTCCCGTAATACTAGGGATATGTAGGCAACTCAAGAACCAGGGTTCGACCCCTATGTTTTCAAATACACATCATCCTCGCTCATTTCAAACAAAATTGGTCATCATTTTCTTTACCCGACAACTCTTTCATCATTCCCGGGTAAAGAGGGGCAGTTGTTGATGCCCAATTTTTCCCTCATATTTTATAAAATATTATATATACTTTCAAAATATCATTTTGCATTATTACCATATTTACAAGAGTCATATAAGTATTTTTTATATTTTTAAAAGCTTTAAAAATGATTTTCTTGCATTTTGATTATTCAAATATTTATTAATTATCCCTTCAAATTATTTTTGGATGATTTAATCATCCAAATTTATTATTTACATCCAAATGTATGTTTTATAATATTTTATCATTTCATATAAGTAGACTTGTATTTTCGAGCTATTTACACAATATTTGCAATAATAGCCTACACTCTATACATAATTATACTTACTACATTATTTATGCTAAAATAGAATTTTTTTTTATATTTTTATAATGTGAAGCTATTATTTTCAAGTATTTTACTGCATAAAGAATATTTTTATTATTTATTAATTACCTTTTATAAAATATTTTAACAAATTTTGTGTATTTAAACTAGGCCCAATTTTGAGTTGATTTCGGACCAAATTATGGCCCAAAATCCTTAGTCCAATTCCCTAGCCCAAACCAGACGACCCTTTTTAATGAACCCGGATAATACCTATTTAAACGACCCACCCCACTCTTTCCTTCTATCTCAGTTGTTGATCTCAGAGATCAACATCCCACAAACCTTCTCCCCTCTTTAATTACCCAACCCCAAACCCTAGAGACCCATTTCCCTGCCTAGCCGCCTCTGTGTTCTCTCCACTCTCACACCAAACCCTACCCGACCATGGAGATTCTCTTTTATTCCTTATTTGTACGCGTTCATACGTGGATTCTATTTATCACTTATTTATGGTAACTTTCGTTACCATTATACTTATGGCAAGTTTGATTCTCACAGATCTGGCTTTGATTCTATGGTTCTGGGTGCGACTATGGTTCTATACACTTAAGAAGAGAAAATTTCTCTTATATATGATATGTCTCCGGTGATTCTGTCATGATTGGGGGTTGTGAATGATTTGCCCTAAATCCGAATCCAACTAGGGTTCAGAATTCTTACTTCCTCTGTTACTTTAATTATACACATGATATATTCTTTCCTTTTTTGTGTTAGATGATTATATTTCCTTATTTGTTCGTTCAAGCTTTCTCCTATATAAACCTCATTCCCCATTTCCCTTCTAGGCCTTAACAACTAATGCTACGACTACTACTACTACTACTACTACTACTACTACTACTACTACTACTACTACTACTACTACTACTACTACTGTTCTCTCACTCTTACACTCTACATAATATTCTACACTCTTGATTGTGACCGGCTGAAAGCCAAGGCCACCGAAATACTCTTTCTCAACCTCCCTAGTGTGAGCACTGCTCGGGGCTCATTTGAAGCTCCTGTAAACTCTGACGCACTAGGATCTGGGTCTTTTGGTTGTTCTCTTTTCTGCTGATATTCAAGTTATTGCTGACACTTAGTCTTCTCTTCTATTTTGTTTGTTAAATATGCAAACTGGTGAGTATCTTGACTCTTGCAATACTATCTTCTTTGCTTGTGTTTTGCATATCCATGTTGTTTGAATTCTATAAACCATTATGACTTCAATATTGTGTTATTTCCATTGGCAATTTTACTTGCTCTGAAGTTATTCTGCAGTTCTGAATCTCCTAGTGTCACAACCTACCTAGACTTTAAACTTCAATGTATGTTCAGTATGTTTAGCTTGAGTGATTTTGTATGTCTTTAAGTCTGCTCTGTTGTTCTGATCACTTATTGTTTATTGTGAGTTTTTCTCATGCCCTGTCTTGGATTCTCGCACTAAAATTCTTAGGGAATCATCTCTACATAGAATTTGTTTTAATGAACTTCTCCTGATAATTCCTTTATGTGGACTCTACTTTTACCTGCTTACATGAACCCTATTATTGTTGCAATGTTTCAACCAAACCTGTTGCTTTGTTGTTGAGAACTGTAATGTGGTGTTTGGTCAATCTTGCATTCTTTGGTATTGCTTATGCTTCTAATTGAATCCCAATACATTTAGTTAATATGATCATGCATAGTCGACTATCTTAAGTTCTGAGTCTGCATGTTCTATTTAACCTTCAGATAATATATCTTCCTGCCATGACACCTTTGGACTTTGGGATCCTTGTGTTATACTCAGAATGATTAGGCTTCTTATTGATTGTTGCTTGTTTGTTTGTCATGTGTAATTGTCATTGTAATGACCCGACCCGTCATTTTGAGCATTTGCATCCCGTTAAGCTATTCGAAGTCTTGAGCAGCATCGTATTATGTATTATGACTGGTGTGAGTCATCGGTTTTATTTTTCAGGTTATTCAGAATTGATTAGGAAGAATGAATTTCATTGTTGAAGCGTTAAGTTCGAAGAGTTGACCAAGTTTGACTATTTAGTATTTGGCATCAGATAGGAGTTTTGACAGTTCTATTAGGTCCGAATGGTGATTTTGGACTCGGACATATGCCCGGATTTGCATTTGGATGTTCCTAAAAGGATTCTGCACTAATTAGCAAAAGTTAGAAATTTGAAGGTTTGGAAAGTTCACAAGTTTGACTCGGAGTTGACTTTTTGCATATAGGATTCAGATTGCAGTCCCATGAATTGGAATAGCTTCATTATGTCATTTTCGAATGGTATGCAAAATTTGGATTCATTCCGAGTTGGTTTGATATGTTTCGGCACAAGTTTTCAATGTTGAAAGGTCAAAGTTTATCCAAGTTTGAATTGAGGTGCAGTTCATCATTTTGATGTTGTTATACGAGATTTGAGGCCTCGAGTAGGTCCGTGTTATATTATGGGACTTGTTGGTATAATCGGTCGAGTTCCCGAGTGGTTCGGGTGAGTTTCGGATGAGGTTCAGATTGTTTAAAGCATTTTTTAGCTTAAGTAGTTGGTGGCAGATTTAGTGTGATCGCACCTGTAGCTGGTTTGCACAGGTACGATAGTCATAGAAGCGACAAAGGAACTGCAGGTGCGAAGGTAGGACTCCAGTGCGTCTCCATAGAAGCATGATTTGGGTCACAAAAGCGATGCCTCAGAAGCGGCTAATGTGTCGCAGGTGCGAAAATGCAAGGCAGAATACTATAAATCGAGGTTTTAGTTCTTTTATCATATTTTGAGATGTGGGACTCGGGTTGAGGTGACTTTTGAAGAAATTTTCATCACAAGGATTGGGGTAAGTGTTCTACACTTGGTTTTGATTTTATTTCATGAATCCATCTTTATTTTTGGCAATTGGTTGATGAATTTTTAAGAGAAATTGGGGGTTTTTGTCTAAAACTTCATAAAGCGAATTTTTGAGTTTTGAACGTCGATTCCGAGTCGGATTTGAGTGAACCTAGTATGCTTAGGCTTATAATTAAATGCGTTGTCCAATTTTGTGAGTTTCATCAGGTTCTGAGGTGCATGCCCGGGTTGGCTATTTTTGAGCCGTTCAAAGGTCGGTACATGTGGGATGGCAATTTTGGAACATCGCTTGGCCTGCTCAGTATTGGATTTGGCTTGTTCGAGGTAAGTAACACTTCTAAACTTGGTGTTGAGGGTATGAATCCCCAAATTGCGTGATATGTGACTGATGTTGAGGTGACACACATACAAGGTGACAGGTGTGTGGGCGTGCACCGTGTGAATTGTGATTTAGTCTATTCCATGGAACTGTGTAATTACCTGATCTTATCTGTCACCATGAAATCTATACGTACTAGAGCTTTTGAGTTGTGATTCATGCTAGAAACCATGTTTAGGGCACATGCTTATTCTGGTGGGACCCACTGAGGTCATTATTGTTGTTGAATTATTTGCTTACATTGCAATTACATACTTGGTCATACGCATTCATTTCATATAATATCTCAGTCTCTGTCACCATTCATTGATACATCACATCATCATTTTTGCCTGATTTTCATGACATTGTGAGTCCGAGATACTGGAGAGATTGATGACTGAGTGAGGCCGAGGGACTAATGGTGAGGATGTTTATGGGATCGGGCTGCACGCCACAACATATTTTATTGATTTATACAATGATTGGATTGTTATAGTTCTTGGGCTGAAAGAGACCCTCCGGAGTTTGTACACCCCCCTCCCCCTTAGTGAATGCAAGTGCCGAGTGCGAGTGCCGAGTGATTGGGAGGATTGATTGGTTTTGAGGACTGAGTCGTTCTGAGGACTGGGTGACTGTGAGGACTGAGTGACTGTGAGGACTGAGTGACTAGGAGGACTGAGTGAATTGATACTCTGAGAGTATGCTTATGGTTTTATCACTGAGTTGCATCGCGTTCGACATGCACACTTGACATACAGACATAGAGATGTATTTTTCCTCATGTTGTATAGTATCATGTCATTCATGACTTCTCATACATATTGAAATATAGGCATAGAGATGTATTTTCCTCATGCCTTTTGAAAATGAAACATTTACCTATTAAATGATTTTGGGAAAAATCACAGTTTTACAAAACGTACTCATATTTTGCTGATTTCGCTAGAAGATCTGGGGTTTCACTGATATACTTGAAAAGTACGCCTATTTTTCTGGAACTATGAATGAGCTGAGAATTTTATCTCTGAGCTACTTCTATTACTTCCATTATGTTGTTATGAACTGTTGTTGGCTATTGGTGTTGGACCACGACTTGTGTTCCAGCTCGTCACTACTTTCAACCTAATATTAGGTTTGTTACTGGATGTTGATGTTGCTGTGATCGATAGGAGCAGGATTTGAAGACGTACCTGCGTTCCAGTTGTAACGGCCTCTTGTTCATGGTAGCCTTGGATTGATCAAAATATATTTATGTACATTTCGAACAGATGATGTATTTATTTCATACCAGCTTTGTAAATTCTAATCTTAGAAGATCATGATTTGTACTATCAGTCCTTGGGAATTTATCGTATAAAAGTAGTTTTATTATTATTTCTTTTCTTGATAAATATCTTTTAATTAGATAGTTGTTAATTGGCTTACCTGATGGGTTGGGTTAGGTGTCATCACGACTAGGTGGATTTTGGGTGGTAACAAGGTGGTATCAGAGCTCTAGGTTCATAGGTTCTACAAGTCATGAGCAAGTGTCTAATAGAGTCTTGTGGATCAGTATGATGACGTCCATACCTATCTTCGAGAGGCTATAGGGCATTTTGGATAAACTTTGTATCTTTATTTCCTTATCGTGCGGCATTGATTCAGCTTGAAATATAACTCTTTGAATTCCCTCTACGCATTCATATGCGCGTATGAGAGCTCGGTATCAGTTGTGCATCGTCGTCTTGTAGTTCCATGGACGAGGTATGAGATGTGATTTTGGTGTGTTGATGATAGGCCAGTATGGAGGACTTGAGGCCGGGTTTTGACTGCAGCTTGAGCACGGGGATTTCAGTTGTGTGAGCACGTGCTTTTGGACTTATATGTCTGTAGTATCCCTATGAGTATAATTTATGGCTCGATGGGTAGTTGGATGCCTATATGATGAGTATAAAGTGATTGCAGGATGTGTTTAGATGTATTAAATGTGACGAGAAGAGTTTTCTTGAGATGTAAAAAGGACTATTGGGTGCTTGATTTCTGTCTTGATGTGACGTATAGTCTCGAGTTATGAGAGTAGTGGAGGATCTTTCATGTTGTTTAACGGAGGAACGAATTAGGTTCTCATGCCTTGTTGGTGAGTTCAGACCCAGGAAGATTAAGTGATTGCATAGTAGTCGTGGCTGTGAAAGGTTATAGAGAGATGTCAGTTTGGGGCTAAGAAGGTGGGTTATAACCTGTGAGGTAATCTATGGATGTGTGATTTTTATGATGTTGTGTGGAGGATTTCTTTTCTACCAAGTGGGTTATACTTGTGTGATTTGAGTTTGGATCGGTGGTAATAGTAGAACTGACAGTCACGGGAATGAATGCAAGGTTTGCAGATGATTTGAGGTATTAGAGGATTTGTGTTACATGAGCTTATGAGGGATTGAGTTGAATTTCGGTGCGGGATTATGGCAGTAATAGAGCATGGGTATTATAAGTTATCGAGTGTTTTGTCCTATGGCTTTGAGCCAAGTGGGGGAGACTGCTATGGATGATTTGATTGTGTGGTTGTGTGTTGTACTAGTTTTGGTTTGAGGCATACTTGTGAATCTGTTATGACTTGCAGAGATTGAGATCGAGGATGGTTCGAGTAAAGGAATTTCTGGATATGGGTTATGTTACACTTTATGAGTATATGGGAATCATGGAATAATTGAGGTGTTATTCGTGAAGGATGTAGTGCGCATGGAGTATGAATTTGCTCGATTGTGTTAAGACGGGGTTACTTCTGTGGTGTTGTCATGCTAATGGGGCACAATTCATTCGGCCCGTTTGGGGCGGTGCAATTGAGATTTGAGCAGAGTGGATGACTCTCGAGAGAATTCTAATGGATTCAAGATTTTTATGTAGCAATTGTGAATTTTTCTGGATTTGTATATGGATAGGATCTGAGATTTTTCATTGGATGGTGTCGAGGCTTGTGGCATTTCTATATCATTATGGATTCTACATTTCAGCATCAGAAAGGTGAACGAAATGGCTTTAGATTCATAGAAGGTCTCTTTAGAGTGGGTGTCTCGGTTGTGGTACTTTTGGGGTGTATAAGAGGGAATACAACGACGTATGGGACTTAGGTCGGTGTGGTTTTATTTTAGGATCTTTTGGGGTGAGTCTTGGTTGAGGATCATGGTATTACATCAAGGAGGAGTGTCAACTTGAGGGTAATTCGGAAGGAACACAGAGAAATAGGGCATCCTGGTAGTAGGTTGGATCAATGGGGTAATGGTATGCTTGATTCTTTTCCTATCGACATGAGGAACATGTTGTGTATTGTGATTTTTTCCTCGATGAGATCAAATGGAAGGTTCCTGGCCAATTGAATATGTAGTTTTCTTGCGACTCAGAGTTAATTATGAGATTCTCGTACTTTTCCTATGATGGCATGATAGATGTGGCATGTTATGTGGGATTGAGATTCGCATGTGCAAGGTCACGGGTCCGTTTCGAAGGGAAGATCATAAATTCTTATTCAGTATGGACTGTTTTCGAAGTTTAGATGAATGCAATAATTTCTTGGTAATTCCTGAAAAGGGTACGCATTTCAGAAGGCGCAATGAGTGTTGATTTACGGATGCTTCATTGGTATTGCGGTACTCGCTTGGTTGACCGACTGCTAATATTCAGATTTTGCTATGTGGCACGGAAGAATTATGGAAGTATTCCTCGTAGGATGGTCGTGTATGGTGATTCGTGTGTTCTATAAATTTGGAAACTGGGATTTCTCACAAGTAGAGTGTTTCGTGGTTGTGAACTGTGAAGTTGTGGTCAAAGCTAGCCAGATGAGAGTATGTGTTATGATTCAGTCATTGTAGACTTTCGAAGGGTTATTTATCTATTTGTGGGTGACCAGAGTTGAATTGGGGCCCATTGGTAAGCCCAATGAGGATGTGTATTCTACACCGGGTCGGATTAGTTGACTCTATACTGCTATTGTCGAGGGATGTGCTATTCGGTTAGATTTGAGCGTATTTATGTTCCGATATGCTCTATGATTTACCCTTCTATGCCACGAGGGGTTCTGATTTATTGGTGATAAGCACACATGGTGCGGTTCTGTTTGGATCTTGTAGCGGTATTTGAGCGAGATGGTTATTGGGGTGTCGAATGGTTGATTGCACCTTGGTTATGTTCTCTCCGGACTGTGGTATATTGTGTTATTCTCCTCTCTATGGTTATGGTCATGCACTTTCGGTACTAGATGTCAAATTACGTGAGGTTGTTGATTTTGAGCATTGTGACTTGAGGCCTTTCATGTGGACCAATGTCTGGATGGGGTCACGCATTGTAGCTGGGTTATGTCAGGATATGATCCTTGTGTTAGATTCATGTGTCTTGGTTCTACTATGTATGATGGGTTCATAGCATTTGCGGTTGTGGTGATACTTATTGAACTTGCGGGACGGTTCTCTCATTTGAGTCATTTTCCATGATTGAGTACATTTGAATTGTTGCGTATTGATGCATGAATTGCACGGTTTATGGCTCTGTGAAGTATTGATGTGGCATGCCAGTAGAGTAGCTTGTATTTGATAAGAGGAGGTCGTCAGACCAAGAATGGGTGCTATCGGATTTGATTGCGATATATTTGAAAGGACAATGTCGTTGATCGGCTTAGAAATTGGCTATAGTTTTTATCAAAGGAGAGGGATATCCATGACTTGTTGATATGGTATGGGGTTATGACTTTTTCCGTGTTTATTCCATCATTGGCAGTGTACGAAAGTTTTAGAATAAGATTTTGTTTGATACGAGGTTTATTACTAGTATCGGGTTTGCTTCGAGCAGTTATTGTGGTCGGAATTTTTGTTATGAGTATTTGAGTTATGTGGTATATCATGTGATTTCATCTTGGGTTATGGTTTTGTCTTAATACAGCTTGTTAACACTTATACAGTGTGTAGGTGCGAGATTCAAATCTTATAAGAAATTCCGGATGATGGAAATTGGAATCTGTGGTTTACGGGCTAAGGTTGAAGTAATGATCTTTAGTTATGTTGCGTTGTCAGGCTTATATGGGATAGGGTGACGTGGGATCACCCCTGGGTATGTGCATAGTACGGTTACATAGCAGTTTGATGGCTTTGGAACAACTCTCGGCACGTTCGAGGACGAACGTATGTTTAAGTGGGGGAGGATGTAACGACTCGATCGGTCGCTTTGAGCATTTGCATCCCGTTCAGCTATTCAAAGTCTTGAGCAGCATCGTATTATGTATTATGACTAGTCTGAAATGTCGGTTTTTGTTTTCAGGTTATTCAGAATCGATTTGGAAGAATGAATTTCATTGTTGAAGCTTTAAGTTGGAAGAGTTGACCAAGTTTGGCTATATAGTATTTGACCTCGGATTGAAATTTTGACGGTTCCGTTAGGTCCGGATGGTTATTTTGGACTCGTGCGTATGCTCGGATTTTCATTTGGATGTTCCTAGAAGGATTCGGCACCAATTGGCGGAAGTTGGAAATTTGAAGGTTCGGAAAGTTCATAAGTTTGACTGGGAGTTGAATTTTTGGATATCGGATTGTGATTCCATGAATTGGAATAGCTTCGTCATGTCATTTTGGACTGGTGTGCAAAATTTGGGTTCATTTTGAGTTGGTTTGATATGTTTCGGCACGAGTTTTGGAAGTTGAAAGTTCAAAGTTCATCCAAGTTTGAATTGAGGTGTGATTCATCGTTTCAATGTTGTTATGAGAGATTTGAGTCCTCGAGTAGGTCCGCGATATATTATGGGACTTGTTGGTATACTCGGACGGGGTCCCGAGTGGCTTGATTTTGATTTTATTTCATGAAACCATCTTCATTTTTGGCAATTGGTTGATGAATGTTTAAGAGAAATTGGGGGTTTTGTCTAAAACTTCATAAAGCGTATTTTTGAGTTTTGAACGTCGGTTCAGAGTCAGATTTGAATGAAACTAGTATGGTTGGGCTCGTAATTGAATGGGTTGTCGAATTTTGTGAGTTTTATCTAGTTCCGAGGCTCGGGCCTGGGTTGGGCTTTTGGGTCAATTTTGGGCTTTTAATTAAAGATTTGACCCTTATCATTTGGAATTGTTTCCTTAGGCATCAATTAGCGTAATTTAGTTGCTTTGGCTAGTTTTGAGCCGTTCAGAAGTCGGCACGCGTGGGATGGCATTTTTGGAGCATCGCTTGGCCTGCTCAGTATTGGATTTGGCTTGTTCGAGGTAAGTAACACTTCTAAACTTGGTGGTGAGGGTATGAACCTCGCATTGCGTGATATGTGATTGATGATGAAGTGACGCGCAGGCTAGCTGACAGGTATGTGGGCGTGCACTGTGTGAATTGTGATTTAGTCGATTCCATGGAATTGTGTAGTTACCTGATCTTATCTATAACCATGAAGTCTCTACGTACTAGAGATTTTGAGTTGTGATTCATGCTAGAAACTATATCTAGGCCATATGCTTATTCTGTTGGGACCCACCGAGGTCATTGTTATTGTTGAATTATTTGCTTATATTGCAATTACATACTTGGTCATACACATTCATTTCATATAATATCTCGGTCTCTGTCACCATTCATTGATACATCACATCATCATTTTGGGCTGATTTTCATGACATTGTGAGCCCGAGATACTGGAGATATTGATGACTGAGTGAGGCCGAGGGACTGATGGTGAGGATGTTTATGGGATCGGGTTGCATGCCACAACATGTTTTATTGATTTATGAAATGATTGGCTTGTTATAGTGCTTGGGCTGAAGGAGACCCTCTGGAGTCTGTACACCCCCCCTAGTGAGTGCAAGTGTTGAGTGCGAGTGCCGAGTGATTGGGAGGATTGATTGGTTTTGAGGACTGAGTGGCTGCGAGGACTGAGTGACTGGGAGGACTGAGTGAATTGATACTCTGAGAGTATGCTTATGGTTTTATCACTGAGTTGCATCACATTCGACATGCACACTTGACATACAAACATAGAGATTTATTTTTCCTCATGTTGTACGGTATCATATCATTGATGGCTGAGTGAGGCCTAGGGGGTTGATGGTGAGGATGTTTATGGGATCGAACTGCACGCCGCAACATGTTTTATTGATTTATGCCATGATTGTCTTGTTATAGCACTTATGCTGAAGGATCCCCACCAGAGTTTGTACATACCCTTAGTGAGCGCAGGTACGTACTGAGTGCGAGTGCCGAGTGATTAGGAGGATTGAGTGATTGTGAGGACTGTGTGACTCTGAGGACTGGGAGGACTGAGTGAATTGATACTCTGAGAGTATGCATATGGTTTTATCACTGAGTTGCATCATATTCGACATGCACACTTGACATACAGACATAAAGATGTATTTTTCCTCATGATGTACGGTATCACGTCATTCATTACTTCTCATACATATCGACATGTAGGCATAGAGATGTATTTTCCTCATGCCTTTTGAAAATGAAACATTTACCTGTTGATGATTTTGGGAAAAATCATAGTATTACAAAACGTACTCATATTTTGGTGATTTTGGTAAAAGATTTGGGTTTCCACTGATATACTTAAAAAGCATGCCTATTTTTCTGGAACTGTGAACGAGCTGAGCATTTTATATCTGAGCTACTTCTTTTATTACTTCCATTATGTTGTTATGAACTGTTGTTGGCTATTGGTGTTGTGCCACGATTTGTATTCCAACTCGTCACTACTTCAACCTAAGGTTAGGTTTGTTACTTATTAAGTACATGGGGTCGGTTGTACTCATACTACACCTTTTGTACCTTGCGTGCAGATATTAGATGTTGATGTTGCTGTGATCGACGGGAGCGGGATTTGAAGCCGTACCTGCATTTCGGTTGTAGCTGCCTCTTGTTTATGGTAGCCTTAGATTTATAAAAATCTGTTTATGTACATTTCGAACAAATGATGTATTTATTTTATACCAGCTTTGTAAATTCTAATCTTAGAAGCTCATGATTTGTACTACCAGTGCTTGGGAAAGTCTTGTATAAAAGCAGTTTTATTATCATTTCTTTTTTTAATAAATCTCTTTTAAATTGGATAGTTGTTAATTGGCTTACCTGATGGGTTGGGTTAGGTGCCATCACGACTAGGTGAATTTTGGGTCGTGACGGTCATTCCCTTACTTTAGCTTTGTCTGACCTTCATGACTTAGACTCCTAGGTTTTTAAATCCTTTTTAGGCTAACTGTGGATCATGCCCTATTCTGAACTCACTCTGGAAAATCTTAGCATGTTCATCTCATATGTGTCTAGTATGTTTACCCTGTTAACCCCAAATGGCATGTCTCCCTAACTCTCCTAGTGTTATGTCTATCTTTAGCATACTATCACCTGCTTAATGATTTAACCTATGTTGCCATTTATCATGTTAGAAATTAAGTCTATTGATTCTCCTAGTTTCCTGTTCTTTGCTTAATCAATCTTCTCACTCTTGGTTCTGAAATACTAATGTGTTTATGAATCATGTTAAATGTCACACAATTATGTCTCTATGAGGTATTGCTTCAAGTCTGTTTTGTTGATTTCCATGTGTGGTCCATTAAATTATTTGATTAAGTGGTCCATATTGTAATTGTTGGGCTTGATATGAGGTCATGTGGGGCTTTGGGTTGTGCAAATGGACATACTCTCATGTTTTGAGATGTGTTTGGATCTGGGCCTGCTATTCGAGTGAAGGACTCTATTGATGGCCCGTGCAATAATAGGTTACTTTCGTTTGGGCCTATTCTTGGGCCTACAGTTGTTCCTTGTGTAATATTTGTATTTGTATTCATTATCTGGGCTTGTAATAATTTGTAAACAAATTATTAGGAAGTTAGTGAAATGGGGGAAGCGGGTATACATTAATTTCTGCCTAAATGGGTAGAAAACATGTCTATAGGATTTTTGTGTTTCGCCTGCTATTTGTTTAACGTGCTTTAATTCTTTACACTAATAGAAATTATGCCTATAGGAAATCACACACTTCACTTAACCTGTCTAATACTAGTACACTATCCAAAAGCATATTGGTTTGAGTAAATGAAGTACCCATTTCCATGTCTATTGATGTGCGCTATTAGACAATATGTCTATAGGAACCAAATGGTAATAACCACTTGTTTAGTGATTAGACAACATGACTATAGGTTGAAATAAGACATGCCTTCTCTAATGGTCATCTAGATACCATATCTATAGGGCTTTAATTAGTTAATTAATCGTCTTCTTCTGTTACTCTTATTACACTGTCCGCCTAGATAATATGCCTATAGGAACAAGCATGATAAAATAGAGTTCAAATACCAACTATTAGAAATCCTGCCTATAGGATACGGTTACTCGCCTACGAAGCATGTCTATAAAAATCAAACACTGGTAATTCTTAATTTTTAAATGGTTTTACTTATTCATTGCGCAAACAATTTAGAGATCGTGCATGTAGGATTTGTAATATATGTAATCTGCAAACAACAGCACTGCTTGTAGGACGTTTAAAATCAAAATCACATAGAATCCATGTCTATAGGACTTAATGACTCTAATACGTCTTAATTCTGAAACTACCAACTACCTAATATAAGAATTTGCCCGCGTGCATTTATTGCTTATGTATCGAGGCTAACTTGAGCTATTTATTGTCTTTATGTGTAGTCCTACATGTTTTGAATGTACTCCTAGTTTTTTCATTTTTGAGCACCCTAAGTAAAGTCTAGAACCACCCAAATAGTAGGTCCAAAGCCTCATGGACCATAGACATGGGACATGTAGAGCACGCATAGGATCCAATTTAGATTTGAATTAGAGCGCTTTAAGTAAACAACTTTAACATAGTAATCGGGTAGCAGGAAATGATAGTCTGTGCCCGCTAAATAATATGAGCAACCCCTACCCTAAGGGAGTTGCGAAGTATTATTTATGTTGCATGGGGTGATCCTTTAGGCTAAAAAAATTTAGGACACCCTCTCCTTTATATATTTATTTTTCGCATTGTGTCTCTTGAACTTAGAATAATTAAATTGTATCATGTAACCTCTAAAAACTTGTACTAATTATTTGTATACAGTTTAATTCTTGTGCGATATTATTTACACTTGTTTACATCATAGTGTAACTTTTAAATTTCTTGTCTTCCCTCACTTACATGATCACATAGGACAACTATAATCCAATAATCCCACATAGCATAAATTTCGGTCGGGACCCATAATTGTGGACCTCGAAGAGTGCCTAACACCTTCTCTTTGAGGTAATTTGAGCCCTTACCCGATATTTGGTGACGTAGACTAATTAAACAAAGTTATTCGCAAATAGGTGCCCTAACGCACCTTAAAATCGTTAGGTGGCAACTCTTCTCTTTTAATACCCATTTAAAAGCATTGTCACATGTTGTAACCCACTTTCGAGAGAAAAAGGGGCGCGACACTATGAGTACATGAGTTATGTGGTACATCGTGTGGTTATATCTTGGGAGTATATATTTATGGCTTGATGTAGCTTATGGGGGAATGTACAATGTACATATAAGAATCAGATCTTAATAGGAGCTCCGGATGTTGAAATTTGGTTCTAAGGCTTATGGATTAAGGTTGAAGGGACCTCAACCGGGATTTTATTAATGGGCTTATATGGATTGTGATGATGTTAGGTCATCTATGGGTATGTTTCTGATAACTACGTACCATGATTTGATGACTTTTAAATGACTCTTGGCACGTTCGAGGATGAACGTATGTTTAAGTGCGAGAAAATATAATGACCCGGCGGATTGTTTTGAACTTTAACATTTTGTTCTATGATTTGAGACTAAGAGTGGCTTAATATGGTGAATTATGACTTTCAAGAATGGATGGTTTTGAAGTTTGGAAGGCTTGAGTTGATGTGATAGAATGATTCTCAATTTGGAAGCTTTAAATTGGAAGCGTTGATCAAGGTTTGAATTTTTCATAAACAACCTCGGAAGTAGGAATTGATGTATTTAATAGGTTGATATGTTGATTTTGGGTTTGAGCATATGTTCAGATTTGGGTTTGGATGTTCTTAGGAGGTTTTAGCTCTATGTGTAGAAGGTTGGAAATTCGAAGAATTATAGAGTTCATAGGTTTGACCGGGAGTTGACTTTGGTGTTATCTAATACCTATTATTGTTTTAAGACCTTGTATAGGCTCATTTATTCGATTGGGACTTGTGTGCAAAGTTTGATTGCTACAATGTTTAGGCATGATCCGTACATGTTCGACAAAGTTGGGAAATTATGAAGATTAAGAGATGGATTTTGATCGTTGTCTTGGTTTTGATGTTAGTGTGGTGTTTAAGCCTTTGGATAAGTTTGAGTAATGTATTTGGACTTGTAGGTATGATTGGAAGAGGTTCAGGGAGGCTCGGGTGTGTTTCGGATGGGTTCTGGACCATTTTAGAGTTGTTTGGCATTGTTCATTCTGGTGCACCGCACCTGTGAAGGGTGGTGCGTGGGTGCGATGGCTGCACCTGCATGATTCTGGGCCTAGAAGAGAAAGAGAGGGTGGCTAGGCTGGGCGCACTTGTGAGAGAAGATGCCACACTTGCGAGAGCGCTTCTGCTAGGGGTTAATTGTAGATTCTAGTTTTGTCTGGGTCAGATCGTAGATGCGAAAAAGGAAGTCGCACCTGGATCTCCGCATATTTTGTGCTTTGGATCGCAGAAGCAGTATTGGACTTGGTCAGGAGGAGCGCAAATGCACAACATTGATCAGAAAAGCGAGTAGCGCACCTGCGGCTGAATGAGTGTAGGTAAGAGGAAGGATGCCTGATAGGAACTATATTTAGAGGGTTTAGCTTATTTTTCTCTATTTTGAGTTTTGGAGCTCGGCTGGAAGTGATTTTTGGAGAGAGTTTCATCAGTACTTTATGTGTAATTGTAACGACCCGACCGATTATTTTGAGCTTTAGCATCCCATTCGGCTGTTTGAGACCTTGAGTAGCTTTATATGATGCATTATGAGTTGCGTATATGGTTGATTTTTATGTTCGCATGGTGTGAGATTGATTTGATAGATTAATTCTCAATTTGGAAGCTTAAGTTGTAAGTGTTGACCAAGATTTGACTTTTGAGTAAACGACCTCGAAATCAAGATTTGATTGTTTTAATAGGTTTGTATGGTTATTTTGGACTTGGGCATATATTCGGATTTGAATTTGGATGTTCCTAAAAGGCTTTGGCTCTATTTGTCGGTACATGGCAATTTAAAGAATTGGAGAGTTCATAAGCTTGATCGGAAGTTTACTTTGGTGTTATCAGACTCAGATTGTGGTTTTGAGACTTTGTATAGGTTTGTTTCATTGATTGGAACTTGTGTGAAAAGTTTGGTTGGGATCTTGAACGTCTAAGTACGATTTAGACGAGTTCGGCAAAGTTAGAATCATTGAAAGTTAAGAGGCTGATTTTTATCTTTGATTCGCAGTTTTGATGTTATTTGCAGTGTTTTGAGCTTTTGGGAAAGTTTTGATATTATTTGGGATGTGTTGGTATGATTGTAAGGGATCCTGAGAGACTCGAGTGTGATTCATAGTGGATTTAGAACATTTTGGTTGAGTTTGCATTGTTGGTTTTCTAGTGCATCTGATGAGCATCGTGATCGCGGAAGAAGCTTCGCGATCACGCAGTGTGTTTTGGTTAGCTAGGCATTGTGCTTCATGTTTGCGGTCTATCTGACGCATACGCCATGTGTGTTTCTGGGAGTTGGAGACGTGTTCTTCGCGTTTGCATAGTTTATTCCTCGCTCAGGAAGGAGTGGAGTCAGGCGAGAAATTAGGTCATCGCATTTGCGTGGCTTCAGTCACGTTCGTGTAGAGTAAGAGATGGTTGAGCTTCGCGATCGCAAAGGAGGATTTGGGTTACTGGTAGATTTATGCTTCGCGAACACGAGGCTTATGTCGTGTTCGCGATGGGTATCGCTGACAGCGCACATAAATGTTATATATCGGGAATTTTACCCATTTTTTCATATTTTGAGCCATAGACTTGGAGAGGAAAACAATTTCATGGGGATTTTCACACAACGCAAAATGGTAAGTGATTTCTATCTGTTTTTGATTATATTTCAAGGATCTACATGGATTTCAACATATTAAACATGGAATTTTGAAAGGATATTTGGGGTTTTTGCCTACACTATAAGACAATGTATTTTGAGGTTTTGACTATCGATTTGGACCCAGATTTGAAAACTAATTATATTTTTGGACTCGGCAGGTTATGGGTCATTAGATTTTGGTATTGGTTTCGTATTTTGGGCATGCTAGCCCATGTTGATCTTTGGTGACTTTTTGGGAATTCTTCAAAGATCGAAGATTTATGGATTGGGGTCGCTTCCAATAGCATTGTTTGACTTCCTTGGACGATGTTTGTCTTGGATTTGCATGATTGGAGGGCTAGAGCGAGGTTTTGACATGATCTTTGATTGAAACTAGCATGGGAAGATGTAAGTCTCTTGTCTAACCTTCTTAATCGGGAAACCTAGAGGATTTGACTTGATTGCTATGTGTTTAAGGTATTGGGGGGGG